>QANZ01029010.1:34011-50858 GCA_003254925.1 Chamaecrista fasciculata | reverse complement strand
TTGGTCTTAAGAGAAAATAAACAATGCATTTATTTCTAATGATTAAAAAAATAAGTTATTATCTTTTTATTACATAATTTATTGTTCTAGATTTAAGATTAATGACTTGCTCAAAAAAGTTTAAAACCAATTATTATTATAAATTAATAATAATTAAAAAACTAAAAGCTTTTTATTTTTTCAATTGAAAAATAAAATAAAATAAATTAGTTACTGAAAATAAAAAAATCAATATTTTTTTCTCAAATATTTAAGCTTAATAAAACTTTTACATAATAACTAAATATTAAAAAAATTGTATTTTTTTAATCTTAAATTTTCTTATTACTTTTTAACCCTTTCAAAATCCATTACTACTTTCTCAATCAGTGCCTCAAAGTACAAGTTAGATAAACTTATATGAATTTATATTGTAATTTGGTACATAAAATCTACAAATATTGAAGGTATATATGATAAAGAAGTCAATAAAATTAATTTAGTTTGTTCAGCGGCTTTTATTGGGCATCCTTTGATATGAAGCTTTCTTTTCATAATTCATATAGATTGAATAGTCGGCAGAAGCGACGGCGTGGCTTGGCGTCTTCAACTTCAATCATAAAAGTATAAAACCACATCCTCCATAATCTTCAAACTTTTTGTTGATTCATTGGGCATCAACATTTATATGTTTATTGAACATTACAATTGCACAGTATTATTTAATAAAAAGGATGTTATCTATTTTTATTATAATCTTTTCAACCAAAAGTAGCCAATTTCTCACTATCTTATAGTGAAAATGAGAAGAAAAGAGATTGATAAGAGAAAGGGGAAAAAAGGGAATTGAATATGATTTCTAACAAAGATGTCATTAAGTCTTCAATTTTTATTTTTATTTTTAAATATCATAAACATTTCTCATTCTTATCTCATTTTTACTAAAATCCTGACTCCACACATATCATTGAAAAATATCATGCTTGTACACGCAGCAAACTATAAGTGTACAACATGGCAACGCATCCCACGCAACCGCGTCTGTAATTAACAGTGATGTGAAAACCGGACCGGACCGGACGGTCGGACCGGTTGGACCGCTACCCGAAGACACAAGCGAGTTGGTTCAACCATTTGAACCGGAATGATGGTTGGACCGGATTGGACCGGAAATAACCGGCCAAGAACCGGAAAACCGGGTCCAACCGCTGGACCGGACCGGCGGTTCTCAATTTTTTTTACAAAAAATCATTTTGAGCCTTGTAGGGATCGAACCCATGCCCTTTCTTCACACTCCTAGCACCNAGCCCAATACAGGTACGGCGTTTTTATGGGTCCACACCAAAACCATCCCATTGATTTATGAAAAACAGGTTAACAAAATTCAATTTCCAACTCCCATTTGTTTTCTTGTAATTTATTAAATATATGAAATATTAGCACAAGGCAAAAGAGGCTGCACGCCTGCTAAAATCGACACTTTAAAATCACAAGAGTTTATTTAAGTATTGATAATACATTTTTAAAACTATATATTCACCACTTAATTAATTTTAAATGAATCAAAATACACTCATTCAATTTCTTTTCATTTGTCATTATATATATATATACATATAAGTAAGGTAATTAATAATATAAAAAATTATTTATAAGCATAAAATTATTCAAAATTTATCATATTTCAACAAAATATCTCATAAGTCATTAGACAATTTACTTTCAACTAATTTTCATAAAATATTTTATTTTATTAGAATGATAATTAATTTTTATTTTCTTTCAGAAAATATAATTTTTTAAAATAAGATTATAAAATTGTAGAATCAAGGAGAAGATCATATATATAAAATCAAAATTTAAGTAAGATTCTAATAAATTTAAAATTAAATTATTTTATCTAGATATAATACTAAAATCTCAAAATTTTAAGATTCAAATAGATTTTTTGTACCAAAAAAAAATAGAGATTTTAATCGTCAATACTACAGCTATATTAATGCGAGTTTGCTATTTTGCTATATATAAGCCACCGCGAATCCCAAATCCTGCCATCATTCAAACCTCGTGTCTCATTGTCCGAAGCCATGGGGGGTATCTTCGACTTTTCCTCTTCCTCCTCCACCGGCGCCGCCAACAAATGGCTGGGTTTCGTTGCCGCCGTCTGGATTCAAGCCATCTCCGGCAACAACTACACCTTCTCCAATTACTCCCACGCCCTCAAATCCCTCATGCACCTCACTCAGGTCGAGCTCAACACTCTCTCCGTCGCTAAAGACGTCGGAAAAGCCTTCGGTCTCCTTGCCGGCCTCGCCTCCGATCGTTTCCCCACTTGGCTCATTCTCCTCATCGGCTCCGTCGAAGGTCTTCTCGGCTATGGCGCCCAATGGCTCGTCGTCAGTCAACGAATCCCTCCCCTACCTTTCTGGCAGGTACCATAATTTTCTAATTTATGTGGTGAAATTAATACTCAAATTGAATACGAAATTGATTGAAAATTCGTACAGATGTGCGTGTTTCTGTGTATGGGAGGTAACAGCACAACGTGGATGAACACGGCGGTGTTAGTCACGTGCATCCGAAACTTCCGCAAAAACAGAGGCCCTGTTTCCGGCATTCTCAAGGGCTTCATCGGCCTGAGTACTGCCATATTTACCGACCTCTGTTCTGCTCTGTTCGCCGACGATCCTGCTTCTTTTCTCGTTATGCTTTCCGTCATCCCCTTCGCCGTCTGTCTCACCGGAATCTTTTTCCTCCGCGAGACTCCCCCTGCTTCCACCGCCGCCGAGGAGGAAGAGGAGTATAAGTATTTCGGGATTCTAAACGCCGTCGCCGTCGTCGTTGCTGTTTACCTTCAGGTCTACAGCTTCGTACCCAATCCTAGCAAGATTGTGTCTCAAGTGTTCTCCGCCGGCTTGCTCGTTCTGTTAGCGTCGCCGTTGGGAATCCCGGTGCACTCTTATATCAGAGGATTGTCCTTGAGACAGAGTCTCGATGTCGAAAGACAAGGGAACGAGCCGTTGCTTCAAAATCACGACAAGGATTCGAAAGAAGAGACGGCCGTGGCGGTGGCTGCGGCGGCGGCGGAGGAGGTGGCGGAAGCGACGGCGGGTGTAGTTAAGATGGAGCCGGCGGTGGGAGAAGAACACACGATAGTGGAGGCGCTGAGGACCTTTGATTTTTGGATATTGTTTTTGTCATTTTTGTGTGGAGTTGGAACGGGTTTGGCAGTGATGAACAATATGGGTCAAATCGGGTTGGCACTCGGGTACACCGATGTCTCCATCTTCGTCTCTCTCACCAGTATTTGGGGTTTCTTCGGGCGCATCATCTCGGGTTCGGTTTCCGAGTTCTTCATCAAGTAAGTTGCTATCTATCACACTCTTTGCTTTCAACTTCACTATCACGCTTTCTAGTTTTAGCTTACAATGAATTGGATTTTTGGAATTTGTATTTCGTCAAGTCAATCTCGATTTCCATCCCTATCTTCTCAACTTTGTTTTTAATTTCAAAACTAAATTTAGATGGGATGGCAGAACTTTGGGACTCCCGCCGTTTAATTACTCGTCGATAATCACTTGTAAAATTAATTAAATATTGCCAAATTTCTCTAAAATATGAATCATATACGCATTGCGATGTAAAAACTAAAAACTAAAAAGTGTGCAAATCTATCTTTCCTTCTACTATACGGCTACTGTATATTGTCTTCTAATACACGACCCCTTGATGGGCACACCACACATTCGTTTTCTTTCTCTTTATGGATATGGGCCTTTTATTTTTTGTCCTTTACATAGTGCAAGAAGATGGATGTGATAATTATTAATTTTGTCGGCATGAACAGAAAAGCTGGAACACCAAGACCACTATGGAACGCAGCTTCTCAGATATTGATGGGTGTGGGATACATACTTCTAGCCATGGCTGTGCCTGGTTCGCTTTATATTGGGTCCATAATAGTGGGCATATGTTATGGGGTTCGTGTAGCCATTACAGTCCCAATAGCCTCTGAACTATTTGGGCTGAAATACTATGGCCTCATCTACAACATCCTCATCCTCAACCTCCCACTCGGCTCCTTCCTCTTCTCCGGCCTCCTCGCCGGAATTCTCTACGACATGGAGGCCACCACCACAGCCGGAGGCGGCAACACTTGTGTCGGAGCACATTGTTACAGGCTAGTGTTTATAATCATGGCTGCAGCATGCATTGTTGGCTTCTTGTTGGACATTCTGTTGTCTATCCGAACCAAGAATCTTTACAAGAAGATTTTTGTGAGCAAAAATTTAAGATAGCTATTAGCTAAGCTAGCCAATCAATTTCCCATAATAATTCGTAATATTAGCTAGCTAAGATTGTTTCATAGGTTTTTTGCTTGGTGTTATTCCATTTAACACGCCATATATATAGTCTCTGCCTATTTCTTTCTTGTTATTCCCTTTTCAAGGGTTGCAACATTTGTATTATCTCCATTATTTCTGCTTGACAATGATCTGAGAGAATCAGTGAGAATTGTAGACATAAATGGACATTTTCTTTAATTTGATTCATATTATATTTTTTGAAATTTAAATTCTATCTATATTTATTGTTCATTTTATTTTCACATTCAATTTATTTATAAGATTGATTACTGAAATTGATTACAATTTAACATTTTTTCAGATAAATGTTTTTGGCTTAAGTACATTTTTGGTCCCATAACTATGACAAATGTTTCATTTTGGTCCTATAACTTTTTTTGTTACAATTTTGGTCCCATAACTTCTTAAAAGGTTTCACCGTTAATCCCTTGGTGAATTCCATCTATATTTAGCCGTTAAGTATGACGTGGCATAGTGACTAGGATCATGTTGTGGCAAAATAAGATGAAATGGACTAAAATAGGATCTATATGCAACATATTAAAACTTATCTATATCCAACCACAATATATACAAAGAGTGGTACTGACGAGGAAGAGGAAGTACCACTCTTTGTATATATGGTGGTTAGGTATAGATAAGTTTTAATATGTTGCATATAGATCCTATTTCCGTCCACTTCATCTTATTTTGCCACATCATGATCCTAGTCACTATGCCACGTCATACTTAACGGCTAAATATGGATGGAATTCATCAAGGGACTAACGGTGGAACCTTTTGAGAAGTTTTGGGACCAAAATTGCAACAAAAAAAGTTATGGGACCAAAATGAAACCTTTGTCATAGTTATGGGACCAAAAGTGCACTTAAGCCAATGTTTTTTTCTTCAATTTATTTTATGATAGATACTCTTTTTTAATTTACTTTCACATTTTTATATATAAATAAGCTATTAATTTTATTTATTTAATATGATTAAATAGGCTCATATCAACAGATTACAGGTCAATGATTAAATGGGTTTGGACTTTGGAAGGGACGTTTACTCATTTATAATTAGGTTAGTTTGTGTTAAGTTCGTTTAATAGTTGATTGGTAACAAGTTAGTGGGTTTTGCTTGTTTGACAGGTTTAAGTGTTTAACAGTACTGAAAAACTGATCAAAATTAATAATAAATATATATAATTAGGATACGAAAATAAAAAAGGTATTGTACAATAAAAATTAAATTGGAAAAACTACCATTATTAATAGACCAAAATGATGTTTTTGTTGGCACGAGAAAAATATGTTATTTCATTATAAAATTCTCTGAATTGGAATCCTATAAAATTATCTATGTTATTTCATTATTAACAACTATACCATCAGCTTTGTTAGTAAATAAAACGAAGGAATTAAATAAAACTCTGATAAAAAATAAAAGAAAATTAATAAAAACTAAATTAAATGAAATCACCCCTCGGAAAACGGGGTTAACCACTCCTCGGATGCCGACGACGGGGACACCCTCTCGGACCTTTTGAAGGGACTAGTGATATACACCCCTCGGAAAACGGGGTTAACCACTCCACGGATGCCGACGACGGGGACACCCCTCGGACCTTTTGGAGGGACTAGTGATATACATCCTTTAAATTAACATTAAAGGACAAAGGTCACTTGACGGAAGACAATCCAGGCAAATCCCCTCTCACTCAAGCATTTAATGACAAGATATTGACATTTAATGCGAAGATCCTCAAGGCCACGTGACCAGACAAGGCCATACCAGCCACTGTGTACGTTAGAACAAAAGCATACACGCAAAATGTCCAAAACGCCCCCTGCACGTAGAGATACTCCCAAAAAGGAAGGTTGGACATCCCACTGCAGTTCAACAGTGATAGTGGACATCCCTAATGCATTCTTGCTTGTTGGATTCGACGACTCCAAACCCCCGAAAACTGCATTAAGATTGTGAACTCAATATTAGATTTATACAAATCCAGCTTTGTAGTTTTCAGGAATCTCTGAATTGGAATCCTCTAAAATTCTCTGTATTTAAGAAAATTTTGACCGCTTAATTTAAATCTTTTGTTAGAATCTTGACATGTGACTGGCGATTTAAATGGAGCGTTGCATTTTAATGTTAATCTATGAAGCAAAATCAAATGCAGAGGACTTCATGGCGTGGCAATTGTAGAAGATCCGAGACGAAATTAAACAGATACCGATATGTGAAGGACATCGATTTGATTATTTTGTTTTGGAAAAATGAGAATATTGTAATGTAGCTATGAGTTAAAGCTTCAAGGGCCTGTCTAGATTTTAGTATTAAGGTCCAAAAATGGCATCTTCATGGGCTGCTACATTGGACTTTTCTTCTGTATACAGTTCCAATTTTCTCCTAGTCCAAAACTAGTGATATTACTTGAAACTTTGACGAAAGACCAATCCCAATTAATAATACATTTGGTAAACTGAGACTGTGACTTTGATTTTGCTTTCCCATTTTGTGTGATGCCTGAATTTGTCCCCATCTTTGAATTTAAGGCATGGGCTTTTTTTTTCTCCGTATCCATGCGTCCCCTAATGGAGGTAGCATGAGAGTCTAATCACTATTCAATGCACTTTTACATACTACAAACCTATATTTTTCTCAGAGAGGTGTGTTGCCTTTATCTCTTCTGTTTTTTCTCAGTTTTTTTTTTTTAAAAAAAAAAAAGTTAAGAGTAGATCTGTATTTGAGAGGAGATTTGCATGTATCTTTTGATATTCTTAGGTGTGTTGCCTGAGTTTCTATGATTCTCCTTTGTAATCAGCTTTTTAGGAGTTCATGGCTGAGCTTTAGTGATAGATTTGAGCCATGTGTATCTCCTTTATTGTATAGCCAATGTGCTATTGTACTCACTTCTTCATGAATGAAGTTCATGTTTGACTGGGAAAAAAAAAAAAAACCTATATTTTTCTAGATAAAAAAAAAAAACCTATATTTTTCATTTTGGTGGAGGCATAGCCTACTATAGATTCTTCCCCTACCATACTTCATGAATGCTCACTCAATGAGTCAATGAGTTTAAGCAATTAGGTAAACTGCTTCTTCTTTTCTTTATTACAGCACTCTCTTCATTTTTTTTACAATAAACTATATTTTATGTTTTTAACTTGTTTTCATAAATTCAAGGCACGATAAACTAGCTAGGGTATGGGCTTATGATAGGCACTTAACTACAATAAGTTCCATACTTGCTCACACCCTACTATAGTACCATATTTAAGTTTGGGATATTCCCCTGCTACTTTTAACTATCCTCTCTGAACAATAAATCAATAATACATGATTGTGTCTCTCACATGGTTATTACTTATTAGTCTCCACTCACTATCCTGCTATACACGTAATTATAATTCTAGGCACTCTTTATGCAGATTTTATTTATTTTTTCAGGTATGGACTTATATCAAAAGTGTTTTACATACATAGGCTTTTTCGATGAACTTTTTTTTTAAACAGATGAACTATTCTTCCAAACATTCTCAATAAGGAATCTTCAAGTAATAAAGAAGGTGTCCTGACCACATGCTTCTTTTACCAAGACATAATACTTCTCATATGGTAGGTAATATATATATATATTTAAAGGAAAACCCTATAATTTAAATATTTCTCAAAGAAACATGCTATTCTCATATAACAGGAATAATAAACTTTATTATTATTATTTATTTTACCAAAATGGGCCTCACATCTGTCAAGTTTTATAGCATCCTCGTAAAATAAAATACTATTCATCCAACTACTAAAAGTCTAAAACTAAATGGGGCTGGAATGAGCGAGTAATATTGAATAAATAAGGGTTGGTGGTTGGTACGATTTGTGAGGATGAATCAATTGGTTATGGGCCAATAATCTTTTTGTGGGTATTGCTAACTCTCCTAGTCTCGTGATTCCTTCATATCACCGTTCTTAAACAGCAATTAAAGCCTACATCACGAAGACTAGACTGCAGGTTAGGTCACGATCGATAAGGCCAAATGAAGGAACAAACAGTATATAATTTTGTACGTGTTGGGAAAGATGTAAAAATTAATAATGGACCTTGTGAATTAGTCAGCCGACTAGTAAATTGGTAATCAATGAAAATAGAAGCCAAAGTAGCAAACTTTGCCAACTGCAAAGCACTATAGAGCCTAAGCCACATACATATACATACATACATGCTGGGATGGTATGTAATTGTCACTCAATTAACACTCACTCACTCACATGATGGCTTTTTGGTTTCACAATTCAAACAGTACCATGTGAAGCCAAGCACGGGCCTCTGTTCTCATAGTTCCCCTGTTCCCTTGTGATATTAGCCTTACAATCTTAAATCTTTCATATTTGAGAGTGAGGATAAGCCAAACATAGGAATCTCACACGGGGCTTTTGTGTGTTTGTGTCTGTATATATAATATAGTCTGTGACTTTTCTTCTTCTTATTCATCAGCAGTTTCAGTACTGTTTCAGAAGTCAAGTGACCCGCTTCAACACATGGCACAATTCATCCCATTCTTTAGCTTTCTCCTCTTTATTCTAACACTATGCTCTTCCTTGGCTTCCCCTTCATACGGTTCTCATACATTCCTATAACTTCTTCTATTTTATTTTCTTTCATATCATTCTTGAGTGTGATTGTGTGAAGTAGATTTCATTGGATTCTTCAGTTTCTGAGATGATATTGTCTCTTGTGTTGCAGATGGACCTTGGTATGACTCCACTGCTTACACTGAGGTAAAATGTTCTTTCAAACATGAGAATGAAATGTTGAAGGTTGTGCTTGTTTGTTTGTTTTCTTAATTTCTTGCATCTAAATTTATGGGGGTTTTGGTATGGTGTGGTGGCAGTGCAAAACGCAGCCTGAGAAGCCACTATATAACGGAGGAATCTTCAACAATAATCCGCCTGAGTTTTACTCTCATAAGACTCATCATAGTGTTGGAGACAGCCATGGCTATCTTGTGCCTTCTTTGATTTTGCGAAACCTCACTCAAGACACCATCTATTGTTTATCCAGTTGGGTTATATTCTTTTCTTGTCAGTTATCATGCTCTCTTTCTGTGAGACTTCGTTCTTAAATTCAGAAGTGCCTAAAATGTAGGAATTAAAAATTTTCCGTTGCCGGGAATCGAACCCGGGTCTCTCGGGTGAGAGCCGAGTATCCTAACCAACTAGACTACAACGGATTTATCGATTAGTAAAAGCAACTAAGATATATTATTGTTGTTATATTTTCGATAAATTCGAAATTTTTCATATGTTTACAGTTTGGGTGAGAATTGGAGGTGGAAGTTCAGGTCTAATAAGAGCCAGTCTACAAACGGAAAATGAAATATATAGTTGCATTGGGACAGTTTTAGCCAAGAGTGGATGCTGGTCGTTTCTAAAGGGTGGATTTGTCTTGAATTCTTCTTCTAGTTTGTCTGTAATCTTCTTTGAGGTTTGTTTCGCTTTATATAAAAAAAAAAATTCCCATCTTACTCAGCACCCTCTATAATTCAATTCCCCAAATCATATCATTCCTCTAATGCTGCAGAACGCTTTTGATGGTGACATCATCAGTATAGAAGTGGCTAGCCCTTCTCTCCAACCATTTTCCATGGAGCAATGGAGAATTAATCAACAGTACATAATTAATACTGTGAGTGTGATTGAATTTGAGGTTTCTTGGGCATGTACTTAATTCAATGCATGTGCCAATATGGTTTTGGATTCGTTTTTGTTTTACTTTGGTGTTGGCAGAAGAGAAAGAGAGCTGTAACAGTTCACGTGTCAGATACAAATGGAGACAGAATTCCAGGAGCTCTTATCTCCATACACCAAATCTCAAAGGACTTTACTTTTGGATCTGCTATAGCAAAGACCATTCTTGGCAATTTTCCATACCAGGTTTTTACTTATCTTCTTTTTTTAGTTTTTTTTACTGAAGGTTTTTATTTACCTTTTTCTGTTTTTGGTCGTATCAAATTAACAGTATTCAATATGATTATAAAAAAAGAAGAAGCAAAAAACAGTATTCAATATGGGCCATTATTTGTAAATCCATTTTGTAACCTTCCAAAGTTTCAGGGCTAATAGGCTAGCCCTTAAAAGTCTAGGCCGAATTCGAATCTTGTAGTCCAAATGTAAATAGTTAAAAAATAAGGGTGACTAATATTCTTATATATTGTTAATTGTTAATATTCTGAAATTGGTGGAAGTGTACTTTTGGTCCCATAATTTTTTTTTGTTGTACTTTTAGTCTCATATTTTTATAAAAAGTTGTAGATTTGGTCCCGTATCACTTTTGGTCTCATATCATTTGGTCAAGTTGCAAAATTGGTCTCATATTCTTATAAAAAGTTTCACCATCAATCCCACCTTATCTAAAAATATGGTACCACTTATACATTTGACCCAAAGATATAAAACCAATTATGTAACCTGATCAAAAATTTTGAGACCAAATTTGCAACTTGAACAAAAAATATGAGACCAAAAGTAAAAAAAAAAATTATGTGACCAAAAGTGCACTTTATTAGCCTTTGAAATTTTACTTTAGATAACCCATATATAATAAAATGATATCCCTGAATTAACCAAGATAAGTCCCATTGAACAATATACATTGTTAGACAAGACAGTTAGAAAAAACGAAAAGTTTGGCATTTAATTTGTGTGTGCAGAGTTGGTTTGTGAAGCGGTTCAATGCAGCAGTGTTTGAAAACGAGCTAAAATGGTACGCCACAGAGAAAGAACAAGGTAAAGTGAACTACACCATCTCAGACCAGATGATGCAATTTGTAAGAGCCAACAAGCTCAAAGCAAGAGGCCACAACATATTCTGGGAAGACCCCATTTACACACCACCATGGGTTCGTAATCTCACTGCTTCCCAGCTTCAATCTGCTGTCAATTCCAGGATTCAAAGCCTGATGAGCAAGTACAATGAAGAGTTCATACACTGGGATGTTAGCAATGAGATGCTTCATTTTGATTTCTATGAGAATAGGCTTGGACCTCAGGCTAGCCTTGATTTTTTTCAGACAGCACATAGATCAGACCCATTAGCAACATTGTTCATGAATGAGTTCAATGTTGTTGAGACTTGCACTGATGCAAATTCCACAGTGGACTCTTACATCTCAAGGCTTAATGAATTGAGACAGAATGGTGTCTTCATGGATGGGATTGGGTTAGAAGGTCATTTCACAGTACCAAATCCTGCCCTCATTAGAGCAATTCTAGACAAGTTGGCAACACTTGGAATTCCCATTTGGTTTACTGAGGTTGACATTAGCAAAACACTTGATCAACTTACACAGGTGATTCACATAAGCTAATTGAAACCGCCATTTTAATTAGTTGAGGTAAAAAGATTTGGCTAAAATGTACAGAATTCCTGTTTTAATTACTCTCCAAAAACTCTTTGAACTTTAAAAAGTGACCAATGATCCATTGAACTATTTATTTTATACAAATAACCTCTTTGAGAAAATTTATGTTTTAATTTTTAAATTTATCTCAAAACTATGATTTAGTCTTTAGATATTCAAAATAGATTGGATGGTCTCTAATTTCTTTTTAAGAAACATCAACTGTTTATTTATCACAAATTACATTTCAATAACTAAATAATCAATGTCTATAAAAAAAATCAGGGACTGAACATTGTACTCCCAATATCCAGGGACTTAACCGTAATTTTAGGAAAAATTCAAATATCTTTTCTACAATAACAAAAATTAAGAGTCTTTTACACAAAATCAAAAGGTCTTCACTTTTCAAAGTTTAAGAGACTATTTGCACAATGACTGAAGTTAACATAAATTCAATACATTTTAGCCCAAAGATTCTTGTGTTTGAATTATTTATTTATTTTTTGGGTGCAGGCTAGGTATTTGGAAGAAGTTATGAGAGAAGGATTCTCGCATCCTGGAGTGAATGGGATAATGCTATGGACTGCACTTCACCCCAAAGGGTGTTACCAAATGTGCCTCACTGACCATAATTTCAGGAACCTCCCTGCAGGTGATGTGGTAGATAGGCTTCTACAAGAATGGCAAACTTCTACAGTAGAGGGAGTCACAGATGAACATGGTTCTTATAGCTTCTATGGCTTCCTGGGAGAATATAATATCACTGTCAACTATGCCAACAAAACTGCAAATTCAACCTTCTCCCTCTGTCAAGCTCAAGAAACTCTACACTATACAGTTCGACTCTGATTTCATATTTATACTCAGACAAAACTTATTTTTCGGTTCTTCAATGTCTCAAAACCAGATTGAAAATTTATTTTAGTTATTGATTTTTCTTTTGCTATTAACTATATACTTTTGGAAGATGTTTGATAAAAAAGAATATTTCTAATATTTTAAGACTAAATTGTAATTTCGAGACAAATGTAAGGACTAAAATATAATTTTTTTTCTTGATACTTCCATCTATGCACCAGATTCATCCAACAAGTATTAGTTTCATGTATAGTACCTGCATTGCATTGTTCTGTATGTACGATAGAAATATAGATTAGATGATGAAAAAAAATTACAGTAGGATATTAGCATGTTGAAGACAACCAATTTTTGCTATCAGTGAGACCAACAGAATATGTGATTACATCAAGTGAGGTTATCAAATACCGATAATGTCTGTAATTAGTGTTTAAAAAAGTCCACATACATCCACGAATACCGATAGTGTTGGTGTTAGGCCGCTCTCGATTTAAGCATGAAATTGAAATGGGACCACTTAATCCTTCTTTTTGAAATTTACTAATAAAGGTTCAAGACCTTTAATCAAAATGCTGCGAATCAGAATCATGACAGTTGAGAACAGTTTCCAACTTTGAACAACATATGACCTTTCTTATTGACTTTGATTGCTCTCCAAATCTTCACTATTCATATTTTGAATAAAAAATCTCCTCAACATTTTACATTTCACACCGAAAACTAAAAGCCAATATAGTACTAAACGACTTGAGAGACCCGCAAAGTTAAAAGAAAGAAGTTCATACCTCAAAAGACAAGATAACCCTGTTGGCGAATTATTCACACTAGGCATCCTTTCAGAGACCTTTGTCTCTCTTGCACTTTTTGCAGACATATTATCATTATACTAGTTTTTGCGACTATGTATTTATATTCTCTCTCTCTCTTACACATGTGAAACCCAACCAGGCCAGCTCAAAATTATGGAACTATGTTTTACTTTATCGACTCCATAATCATAGAACCTCGAAAAGCTTCGGTGCGAGAGATAAAATGATAGAGTTAAAACTTAAAACACTCGGCCCCCCAAAAATAATTAATTATATAAAAGTGACCACCACTACACTACATTACAGAGTATATAAAACATGGAATATTTTTCTTCATTTTTTTTTTTGTTGGAGAGAATCTTAAAACGTGGGAGGTTTACAATCAGGAATAATTTTGTCAGTTTTCCTGGCAAAGCCAAAATCCAAGAAAAACCCATTAACATCCGAAACTCTAAGACACATTTACATTTAACAAGAAAAAAGAAAAAAGCCGAATGATGCTTAGGTAATTAAAGCAATGGCAGTAGAATTAGAAGGAAGCTAGCAACGTAGAGAAACACAGAAGAAGCTGTCATCGTCGTCCTTGTTGAATCTCCCATGGCTAAACCAGCTAAATAAGACCCATCTGCAAGAACTGTCTCTCCGGATCCTAAACCCGACCCGGATTCCGTGCCCGTTCCACTGTACCCGTAACCGTATCCAGTACCTGTTGCCACACCCGGCACTGTTCCTGACCCTTGTGTCATGCTATTAGTTGGGGTCGTGGTCGTGGGTGTCATACTCATATCTCGTGACGATTTCTGACTGCATTATTTATTACACATCCACACAATCATACATTAATTAATTTTTTCATCCACAAAGATTATAACTTTTCACTCATGTTTCTGTCAAATAATCAGAGTGGGTTGTATTTAATGACAATAGCACCAACCACACTAAATAAGTAAATAATACTCCTAGGCCTAGCTAACAAAGCGAGACTCAATACTCAATAGTACAACACATGCATTAAAGTATATGGTAAAAAAATCCTCAAACCACTGGATGAATTCTGTTTTAGTACCCAATTTTTTTAATTTATTTCGTTGTTGGTCCAAAACTATGATTTTGGAAAAAAAAAATCATAATTTTTAACTGACTGCCCAAGTTAAAAGTCCAGGTTAAGAAGCAGACAAAAGAAAAATTTAAGGAATAAAACAAAATAATAAAGAAATTAAGAACCAAACGGAATTCGCCGGCAGGAATGAAGTTTGTTTTACCATTGAAGTAAAGCATAGGTTACCTTGGAGATGATGGACAGAAGGTGATGGTATAATCAGCACCACTACATGTAAAAGTACTGGTGGCATCATCGTAGGCGTAGCTATACGATCTCGGACACGCCGTCTTGAACATCTGCGAGTAAATGGACGGCCTACAAGTGGCCGGTGAGCTGTACGCGCCGCTGCAACAGTACTCTGGGCTACCAAAAGCCTCGCACGCGCTTCTACACGCGCTGCCGTCTCCCACTCTCAACTCCGCCGGACACTGCACGTTCAGATCCGAAGTGCACCCGGTGGACGCACACTGACCCGACCCGCCAGTTCCTTCCACGATCATGGGGAGATTGTAGCCGTCGACGAGGCTGACGTCGTAGAAGTCTTGACCGCCGGTGGTGCCGAGGGTGAACTCCGCGAGGGTTGCCGGCGGGGCAGCACCGGAGCCGTTGCATTCGACGTCGCCGGAGCCGCAATCGGCGGTGAGGCATGACCCGGAACCAGATCCGTCGAAAATGCAGCCGGTTCGGCCCCAGAAACGACCGGACCAACCGGTGGGAGCTTGGAAAGTGCGAGCGGTGTCTCTGGGAAGCTCGAAGCCGGTGGTGTCAAGCTTGGGGCTGCCGGCATTTGCGAGAATTCCAGGCCACACAGTGTAATCGCATTTGTTGACGAATGTGAATGTGGTAGCTAGAACACCTAAAGAAGAAATAGTAAATTGAGATCAAGAGGAAGAAAGCAAGTAAAGCAGAGTGAGAGATCGAGAAATGAAAGAAGAGAAAAAGATGGGATTTTTACCTGTGGGGGTGAGGAGTAGCAGAAGGGAAATGAGAAAGCGAGGGAAGGAATCCATGGAATGAATGTTAGAGTTATGGGTTAGTGGTTGAGGAAATGGAGAAGATGAGAGTGAGTGAGTGAGTGAGTGAGTGAGTATAGTGAGGAGTGAGAATGGAGAAGTAATGAAATCTCAAATGGGTATGTATGGGTGATTAATGAGGTAAGACGCAAATGACTAAACGACGAAAGTGTCCGCAGGAAAACAGCACAAGTAGCCGGAGACAGGTGAGAATTACTAAGGAGGGAAACCCTTGTCAGCACTATTGATGAATAAATTAAGCTCAAAATTTGTTTTGACAAAAAGTCTCAAATTGGTACTTATGTGTATGGTGGATTTCAAATTGGTCCCTTATCTTTCATTTATTTCATACTGGTGCTAGATATTTTCATGACTTTTCAAACTAGTCCAAAAAATATTAAATGTGGTCATATCTTTCTCATTTCAAGCTCAAACCCTATGAATACAAAGTTGCGAGTTTTTTTCAATGAGTACTTTTGGACTATAAAAAAAATGATGTCACATTGAGTCTCAAAAGCGGGTCGTTTCAAAATCTAACAATTGAAGTTGGTCATATATTTCTCGTTTCAAATCTGAATGCAACGAGTTTGTAACTATGTACTAATTCTTGAAAAATTATTTCTTTGTCCAATTAATTAGATGTTAACAAATGAGATTAAATTGCATTTCAAAAATAAGTTTTCAATCAATTTGAAATATTATGAAAACATGTAAGACCAATCTAAAACAGTGAAAAAATAATAGATTAATTTGAAATCTACTTTATACGTAAAAGACCAATGTTGGAACTTTGGGAATTTCTTTTTTACGTATGAAACTATGAAATATATAGTAAATTCTTTTGATCTTCAAATTTATTTGTGTTTTTTTTTTCTTTTCTGATTCTTAAATTTTACTATTCATTCTATTACTAATCCAAAATTTATTCTATCTACTTTCTATCATTATTTTTTGACTTAAATAATTTATTGAAAATTTATCTCTCATGCACGTTTTAATTAGTGAGTTGATAAAGAAAAAAAAAATCTCTTAATCACATGCTGAAGATAATTTTATATTAGGGTAAATTACATTTTGGTACCATGTAGTTTGTTCATATTTACTTTGGTACCTTGTGGTATTCTCCATTAACACTTTGGTACCCTTTGGAGCTATTTTGCAATTTTGACCATAACAAATTTTACAAAAAATTACAAATAAGTCTCTGGATACATATTATCTAGGGACTAAAATGAAAACATTAAAAAAAATTTGGGGTCAATATATAATTTTTTTTGAAATTTGTTATGGTTAAAATTACAAAATAGCTCCAAAGGGTACCAAAGTGTTAATGG
>QANZ01029010.1:0-26358 GCA_003254925.1 Chamaecrista fasciculata | reverse complement strand
TTTTTTTTTTTTTTCTCTTTTTCTGTCTCACAAGTTTACCTCGTTCTACTACAAGAGATTTTTTTTT
Organism: Chamaecrista fasciculata; assembly: GCA_003254925.1. NCBI lineage: Eukaryota > Viridiplantae > Streptophyta > Magnoliopsida > Fabales > Fabaceae > Chamaecrista > Chamaecrista fasciculata. The sequence goes on along the minus strand of QANZ01029010.1, from coordinate 26,291 downwards.
ATAAAAGAAAAAAAAAACTTTGTTCATCTCCCGTGCTATTCCTTTCGGGTTCTGGGTTCAGTACTTTCTGGTTTTGTATTCAGATCCTGGGAATTAGAGATTTTTAAAAGATTGTTGAAGTGTGCATAATTTTATTAAATTATAAACATAAAAATATCTTAACAATTGTTGTCTTTTATCTAATATAAAATGATTAAGAATCATTTGTTATTTTTTATAATTTTGATTTTTCTAACACAATAAACAGAATTAAACAGAGTTTATATATGTATATGTTTTGACCTCACAAAATACTTGAGGATAAGAATGAATTTTATTATCTATCGATTATTGAAGTTTAAGTCCAAATATAAAGAAATTGTTTTAGTTAAAAAACAAGAATTGTAGTAACTTACCTATACTTAACCTATACATGAATCGGCCAAAAAAAATAAACTATACATGAATCATCCCTTTGTAATGAGTAATGACCACATTGAAACTTGGAGATCCTTGAGTTGTGAACATTGACCATAGATAATGAGTATGCATAGGCAAGTAACTTTGGTTATCTAGAGATGCATACATATGATGGAATAAATTAAATATATGGTGTGCAGATAGTAATTAGATTGAAATTGTTGAAGCCAAACACATAGATTTTGATAAAATAGGATGCAATAATCAGGAAGACCCGCTCGTGCGGGACAAAGCCATCTCGCTGTGGATATTTTATTAATATTAGTGAGTAATTAATTAACTATTATAGGAAGAGAAAACAACAGTTTTGTAAATTACAAAAAGGGGGGCTCCAGAATCACCGAATTTCGTAAACAACACCACGCCAGCACGGGCAGCTTTTGGTTTTACAATTTTTAGTTTTTTACTTTAGTCCTTCAAAAACAAAACCCATTCTATTAAATTACTCGCTTCCCAACCCCAAAACCCCTCTCAACTCTCAACAATACCATCACCATCATCATTCTCTCTCCATCTCTCTATATATATATCCTCGTTTGGAATCTTTCTTACAGTTACAGCTAGCTACCAACTACATATTCGCCAAACCCATTTAATCACATTGCATATAAATATAGCGTCTCATATATATTGAAGAAAGTGAAGTGAAGATTTGAAGCAGAGGAGATAGAGGGGTGAATTAGGAAAAGAAAGAAAGGAAGAAAGGGAATAAAATGGCGTCGGAGGAGAAGGGTGTGGAAGGAGTGATTGTGGGAAACTATGTAGAAATGGAGAGAGAAGACAGAGGCAACAACGTTAAATCCAGGTTGTCTAAGTTCTTGTGGCATGGCGGTTCTGTCTATGATGCTTGGTTCAGCTGTGCTTCCAACCAGGTTATACTACTTGTTTATATATATATTACTTCATTCATTCATTCATATTTCATGACATATATATATATGTGTGTGTGTTGTTAATTAATTACTAATGAATGAATGTATATATATATATATATATGAGTGCAGGTGGCTCAAGTGCTGCTTACGTTGCCATACTCATTCTCCCAACTGGGAATGCTGTCTGGCATTCTGTTTCAGCTCTTCTACGGCTTGTTGGGAAGCTGGACTGCTTACCTCATTAGCATCCTCTACATTGAATACAGAACCAGAAAAGAACGTGAGAAAGTTGATTTCAGAAACCATGTCATCCAGGTACATAATTAACTAACTCATTTCCTTCCTTCATTAATCATTATGCATGCTCTGCTAATTCATCATATTCTTACTAATTCATATTCATCACACATCGCAGTGGTTTGAGGTTCTTGATGGACTCCTGGGAAAGCACTGGAGAAACGTGGGTTTGGCATTTAACTGTACTTTCCTTTTGTTTGGATCTGTTATCCAACTCATAGCCTGTGCAAGGTATAATTATATACTGATCTCTCTGTGTTTGTTTACTTTGACCTGTCTTGCTTTTCACTTTTGTTCTTGTGTGCTACTGCTTGGCTGCTTGCTTGCTATAAATATATGATTCATGCACATGCATATTTATGTCTGATGAACTGAATGATCAGATCAGATGATGTTCCCTGCAAGTTGGAGGGGAAGGATTGAATTAAATTGTAATTAAATTAAAGAATGGTTAATTAATAAGAATGAATGTGGGTGGGTGAATGGTGCAGTAACATATATTATATAAACGACAAGCTGGACAAAAGGACATGGACATACATATTCGGAGCATGCTGTGCCACTACAGTCTTCATCCCTTCCTTTCACAACTACAGAATCTGGTCCTTCTTGGGTCTCCTCATGACCACTTACACTGCTTGGTATCTCACCATTGCTTCTCTCCTCCACGGCCAGGTCTGACTCTTTTTCACTTTACTTTCTCTTTTATTCCTTCATTCATTCATTCAATTAATCTCAATAATATTATAATATGCATGCTTCATCATATCATATCATTCATTGTATTGCAGGTGGAGGGAGTGAAACATTCGGGTCCCACAAAGCTGGTGCTATACTTCACAGGGGCCACCAACATTCTCTACACATTCGGGGGACATGCCGTTACTGTGTAACACTCTCTCCCCATCCCATTCTCTATTCCTATTCCCTCTAACTTTACCATTTTTACTAAAAAAACATTCCATCTATTATATATAACTTATAAATAATTCAAACTTTAGTACCCAATAACTCATGCCTGTGCTTGTATGTAAATCTGTTTAATTACTACCCCACTTTACTCACGCCCACTCCTTTCCACATAATCTCTCTGCATCTCATCCATTTCACACCTCAGCAGAAATGAATTAGCTAAATTATAATGGCTGAAGTATGGCTAAATTATCACTTACTATCTATCCATTGAATGAGTTGATTCAAGATTTATGCATTGACTTTTCAATGCCATCAATGGTGGAAATGTTATAATTCAGCCATTGTAATTTAGCTTACCCATTCCCCACTTCAGCTTCCCTTTGTCTTTACTCCATCTTTTACTCTCTTTTGTATAACTTGAGGATAATCAAAACACACATATTCAATCGAAATTTTACAATTTCATTTTTTTGGATCTAATAATGAATGTTAATTTTAATATTCTTTCAAATTTGTATTCCAAATACAGAGAACATAGTATTCTACACATGCAAATCACAACCATGATGATAATTCCACCATATCCTCACTTGTTGCATACTGCAAAGCATTTTCCCAAAACTATTATTCATCAATTAGGTAGCTAGCAGTAAACAATGACCTGAAAAACACCATGTATTATAACAAATGCATGAATGAATAATAGAATGGAATTGATTGACAGGGAGATAATGCATGCGATGTGGAAGCCGGAGAAGTTCAAGAGCATCTACCTAGTAGCCACCGCATACGTGCTAACCCTAACCCTGCCGTCAGCCGCCGCCGTGTACTGGGCATTCGGCGACTTGCTCCTCAACCACTCCAACGCCTTCTCTCTTCTCCCTCCGTCGCCTTTCCGTGACGCCGCCGTCATCCTCATGCTCATCCACCAGTTCATCACCTTCGGCTTCGCCTCCACCCCTCTCTACTTAGTCTGGGAAAAAGCCATCGGAATCCACTCTTGCTCTTCCCTCTGCAAGCGTGCCCTCCTCCGATTACCCGTCGTTATTCCAATTTGGTTCCTCGCCATCATTTTCCCTTTCTTCGGTCCCATCAATTCCACCGTCGGATCTCTCCTTGTTAGCTTCACTGTCTACATAATCCCTGCCCTAGCTCACATCTTCACCTTCCTCTCCCCGTCGGCGCGTGAAAACGCCGTCGATCGCCCTCCCAAATTTCTCGGAGGATGGATCGGCACTTTCATTATCAATGTGTTAATCGTCGCCTGGGTCTTCGTCGTCGGATTCGGCTTCGGTGGATGGGCCAGTATGGTCAATTTCATTCACCAGATCGACACCTTCGGCCTCTTCACTAAGTGCTATCAGTGCCCTATTCCTCCGCCGCCGCCGTCTCCTGCCGTGTCGTCCGGCTTGCCGCCGTTTCCGTCGCCGGCGCAACTATTCAACGCCACCGCGCCTTCGCCGTCTCTGGCTCCGGCTCCGGCTCCCAACCATCATCATCATCACCATCACCATCACCGTTGATCGATGCGACTTCTTCATCCATGGATTGGATTCCACATTTCCACATCAAATCAAATATTTATTATATCAATGCCTTTTTCCGATGAACAAATATATGCAGTTTTTGTAGGCTTGTTCTTTTTTTTTTGGGTGAGTTGAGGAAGTCGTTTTGTCATCATTGATTTCGTAACGAAATTACAAAATACAAAGACTGCTTCGCATCTTACGCTTCATCAAAGCTTCTAATTATTCAGTTTAGGAAAGCCCAATGTTTTTTTTTTGGCCTGATAAGCCCATATTTAAATACTTAAAAGATGAATTTCTACTAATTTCATCATAAATTTTATACTAACCGTCAATTTTGTCTTTAATGTTTCATATTTTTGTCAGTTATATCATTTGCTCTTACTTTAACTAAATATTATCGACAAAATTTACATGACTAATAAAGAAACTCAAATCGTAACTCATATTAAAAAACAAGATGCACTCTGACATTAATTTATTGAAAGAAGTTAGTCAAAAAATAAAATTGACTTAAATATGAAATATTGATGATGAAATTGATATAAAAGAAATTTAAGGACGAAAATGACAACTGATATAAAGTTTGAGGATGAAATTAACATTTTTGCAAATTTCAAAACCTACAATAAATTAGCATACTAATAAGTAATCATATTTACTTTGAGATGATTTATTTATTTATTTATTTATCATGCCGACATCACCAAAATAATTCAAGATAACATCAACCTGGGACGGTTGAACTTTAACGCTGATAATTCAGTATACAAAGTTTATAAAGCTTCCATGATAGAAAAGTTTATAAAGCTATCAGTTTCATTCTATGCGCACAAATATCACCTTATTTATTTTTTATGTTGAACATGACACAACTTACAAGTCATTGACAACGCAAATTTTTTTTTGGGTAAATTGCAATTTGGTACCCTGTGGTTAGGGGCGTTTCCCCTTTGGTNACAGGGTACCAAATTGCAATTTACCCTTTTTTTTTTCGATTTCAATTGACAACGCAAATTGAATTTATGAGAAAAGTTATAAGGAGTGAAGAAGCTTTAATATGACTAAACATCTCCAATCTCCAACAACTCCTATAAGGTTGAAATATCGAGAAGTAGAACCAAAAAAATGTAGGCACATAGTTTAGTATCGTATTTTATCATTTAAACCCCTCCCTTATTCACCTCACTTTAAAATAAAAATTTATTCAATAGTAATAATCTACTCTATCCATTTTAGCTTACTAAGTTACATTTTTAACGACAAATAGATATAAATTTACAATTAAATCATCAACTAGACGTGTGCAAAAGAAAAAGTAAAAACTAAAGAGAAACAAAATAATGAATATTGTAATTGGCTCATTCATTTCATTCTCAGAACTTTACATATATAGCACAAGCTAGTACACAGCTCACATATTTCAGTACATTCTAGAATTATATCCAAACCGAATTTACAGGGAAATGGAGCAAAGAAGGACAACTGTACATAGAGACAAATCAATGCTATACAGAAGAATATTCCTGACAGCTCATACTAGACTATTACCATATTATATAACTATTACTTTCCCCTCAAACTCAAGGGTAGATGTTGAACCTTGAGTTTGTCACGTAGCAGCAGAAATTGGCCCTTTGACAAAGGTTTAGTTAAAGTGTCAGCTATTTGATCCTTTGCAGAAATATGACACACTGATATCACTCCTTGCTGCACCTTTTCTCTAACAAAATAAACATCCAATTCCACGTGCTTTGTTCGAGAATGCAACACAGGATTGGCTGACATGAGTACAGCACTAAGGTTATCACAATAGATGACAGGAGGCTCTCTACAGGGTTGATAATGAAGCTCAGACAACAAAGATTGTAACCACATGACTTCTGCAACTGTGACTGCCAGGGCTCTATACTCAGCCTCAGTGGAAGATCTAGCAACAACAGACTGTTTCTTTGACACCCAGGATATCAAATTGTTACCAAAATAAATGCAGAAACCAGAAACCGATCTTCTGTCAGTAGGATCCGATCCCCAATCTGCATCACACAGTGCTTTGAGTCTTGGAGAAAGGCATGCTTCAAGGTGTAGTCCCATATCCTTGGTTCCTTGGAGATACCGCAGAATGCGCTTGACTGCTAACCAATGTTCAACTAAAGGTCTGTGCATAAATTGGGACACTTTGTTGACAGCATATTGAATATCTGGCCTTGTTACACAAGCATATTGTAATGCTCCTACCGCGGATCGATAAAGTGCTGCATCGTCAAACACATCTGTACCATCATGACTAAGTTTAGTCCCAGCAACCATTGGAGTACATTGAGGTTTAGCATCTAGCATTTGTGTTTTGGACAGCAAATCAGTCACATATTTAGACTGTGAGAGCAGTAGACCCCCCTTGTGTGTGTCCTGAACTTGTATGCCCAAGAAATAGTGTAACTTGCCAAGATCCTTGAGTGCAAATTCAACAAAGTGATGACCTGTTGTACCTCTGCATGGTGACTACCAGTGATGATTATATCATCCACATAAACCAGAAGATAGATTAGAGAGTTTGTTGTCTTTCTAACAAACAAGGAATGATCACTCCTAACATGTCTGAATCCTAGCTTATGCAGAGTTGTCGACAGCTTGATGAACCAAGCTCTAGGTGCTTGTCTTAACCCATAAATAGACTTATGTAGTCTACAAACTAACTTGTTATCACCCTTCTCAAACCCAGGAGGCTGACTCATGTACACTTCTTTAGTAAGAAGACCATTAAGGAAAGCATTATTAACATCCAATTGCCTAAGAGTCCAACCCTTTGACAAAGCTAAAGTGAGAACAACACGCACTGTGACAGGTTTAACCACAGGACTAAAGGTTTCTCTAAAATCAAATCCTGGTTGTTGGAGGAAACCCTTAGCTACAAGTCTAGCTTTGAACCTATTAACAGTGCCATCAGCATTTTCCTTAAGTTTGAACACCCATTTACAGCCAATTGGGTGTTTACCTGGTGGAAGAGGAACAAGACTCCAAGTTTTGTTGTCTAAAAGAGCTTGATACTCTGTCTGCATAGCTGCTGCCCATTGAGGCTGCTGAAAGGCTTCTCTTGCAGAAGCAGGCTCAACCACTGACATAAGCACCTTGGGCTTGCGAATGCCATGCTTCCCTCTAGTTAACATAGGATGAGCATGGGGTGCTGGTGGTGCTGGAACCGAATTAACTGGTGAGACTGAGACAGAAGGTGGAGAGACAACAGTAAAGTCAGGAGAACCAGGTAATGTGCCAGGAAACATGTATCTTGTAGCAGAAGAATCACTAGAGGGAGTAGCATCCGCAGAGTAATGGGTGGAAGAAATAGAGCTGGTTACAGGTGAGGTGACAGCAGCACCAACAGGATCCTGCACATGGTCAACAAGTCCAACAGAGGCATTAGTAGGCAAAGGCATATGTGTAGGTGTGTGAAGTGAGGATACCAATGGAGGAGCTGGAAGTTGAGAATGAGAAGAGGGATGAGACACAGCAGAAGAAGAAGAAGAAGAAGAAGAAGAAGAAGAAGAAGAAGAAGAAGAAGAAGAAGAAGAAGAAGAAGTTGAGAATGAGAAGAGGGATGAGACACAGCAGAAGAAGAAGAAGAAGAAGAAGTTGAGAATGAGAAGAGGGATGAGACACAGCAGCAGCAGAAGAAGAAGAAGAAGAAGAAGAAGAAGAAGAAGAAGAAGAAGAAGAAGAAGAAGAAGAAGAAGAAGAAGAAGAAGAAGAAGAGAGACCAGACTGAGAAGAAGCATAAGGAAAAGAAGATTCATCAAAAACAACATCCCTGGAAATGTAGACACGACCTTGAGAGCTAAGACATTTATAACCCTTATGCTTAGGACTGTAACCTATAAAAGTGCACGGAGTTGACCTTAATTGAAGTTTATGACTGTTATAAGGACGCAAATTGGGATAACATGCACACCCAAACACCTTAAATGAATGATAATCAGGAATAGTGTGAAAAAGACACTCAAAGGGAGATTGATTATGCAACACAGGTGTGGGAAGCCTGTTAATCAAGTAAACTGCAGAAGAAAAGGCCTCATCCCAAAATTTCATTGGCATTGATGCATTAGCTAACAGTGTGAGTCCCATATCAACTAAATGTCTATGCTTACGTTCAGGCAAACCATTTTGTTCTGGAGTATGGGGACAAGAGATGCGATGATGAATGCCACTATCAGTTAAAAGGGAGGTGAGAGCAACGAATTCACCCCCACCATCAGTTTGAAGAGCCTTGATCTTAGTGTTAAACTGATTTTCAACCAATGACTTGAAGGATTCAAAAGCATTTTTAACCTCTGATTTCTTTTTAAGAAAGTAAACCCAAGTGAATCGTGAATAATGATCTATGAAATGCACATAATAAGAGTATCCATTAGAGGAAGTAACTGCTGCTGGACCAAAAACATCTGAATGTATTAATTCAAGAGGTTGGGAGTAAATAGTTTGGGAATCAGGAAAGGGAAACTTGTGTATTTTGCCAAGACAACAAGAACGACAGAAAACCTGCTGATTTTTATTAATAGAAGGTAGATTACAAGCTTTTAACACTGTATCAACAATAGTAAATGAGAGATGTCCTAATCTACAATGCCAAAGCTTGAAAACAGAAGAAGAACTGGTGCAAGAACTAGTGGAAGACTTGTGATGAGTGACTAGAGCATGTTTAGACACAACTGGTGGTGTGGAAGGATTGACTTCTAAACGATCAAAGAGATAGAGCCCATCTTTAACAATGCCCTTGAGCAAAATCTTCTGAGTAACCTGAGATTTGACAGTGCAATAATGAGGAAAGAATTCAAAATAGGCATTATTATCAAGACAAAACTGAGAGACACTAAGAAGGTTTTTGGTAGAATTAGGAACATGTAAAAGAGGAGTAAGATAAAATGACACATTTGGTAACTTCACCTCAGCACAGCCTATACTAGAAATGCCAATACCTGTCCCATTTGCCAAATGAATTTGTTCTGAGCCACTGTAGTCTGAAGAACTACCAAGATTCGAGACATTGGAGGTGATATGATTAGTTGCTCCTGTATCTGGATACCAAGCAGTAGAGGAATCAAATGGAGCAACCTGTTGGGCAGCAATCTGTTGGAGATTGTGCCCTAGGGCCAATCATTTTATAAATATGTTGTGAACATATTAATTAATTTATGGAGATAAATTAATGGTTATCATATCATTAGCATGTTTATTATGATAACAGTTCGTGATTAATTATGAGATAATTAATCTAAATCTGTCCCTGGTCGCTCATTCAAGTGGGAACTTGAAATGAACTAAGACCAGCATGACCTTGGTGCATAGGGATGCACGCACTAGATGCTGGAACGAGAGTCATGGTGCAATTACGTAAGGGGTTACGAGTTGCTGGACTGACCCGGAGAGTCCTGCATGGGTTTAGTCACCAGCTTGCCTCTCTTGTACACTTGTCACGACGCCTTAGACCTGAGGTCATCATTATTCCGGCGTTGCAGTTGTCAGACTTTGGCTTAGTCTAACGTTGCCCGTAGCAGGGTAGCCATAAGGGCTAAGTACGGGTTTGGTTGATTGCCGTGCTGAGGAATGTGGACTGACCAAAATTGGGATTTTGTTCCCCATTAAATTGGGAGATATCTTACTGGCGCCCTCGATGAGTCTGTCCAGGAAATGCGTGGTCACGCTAGAGATTGGGACTTACTCAAGGAGATCGAGAAAGTAAAGGTTTGGATCATGGATGACTTTCTTGTGTCTGATCCATAACCAAGATATCGCAGAACAATAGGGTCGGTGCCTAGGAGGTACGAAGGTTAAAATCGGTTTTGGTAACAAACGATCACTCACGTGTTTTGGGTAGTCGCGATGGCTTGCTAGAGTCCGCTCACAACTTGTAGGACATAGGGATGACTTACTGCCAACTTCACATGGGGCCTGCTGGGTCACACACGAGCAGGATTAGAACACACTTTATAAGGGACACGAATTAGGGTAATTCGTGGGTCACTCCGTGGCCTAATTTAAGACACAGAGGAAATGTCTGGGACATTATGTCTTGTCTTAAATTTTCTACAGTTTAAATAATTGTTAAATGATTAATAGAGATTAATTATTTACAATTTAAATATTAGGAATAATAAATTAAATAATTCCTAAAAGTTAGGAGATTATTGATTTATAAAATTCCCTAATATTATGCTTGAGGGTGGCGCCTCATTTTTGGTGATTTAATTAATAAAAATGTTTTATTAATTTAAGTCATGGATTTGAATTTGAATTTGAGATTCAAGATTTGAATTAAGATATTGGGGTAATATTTTAATTCAATAAAGAATTTAAATTCAGAATTCAAATTTTGAATTAAAGATATTATTGTAATATTTTAATTCAAAAACATTGGGATAAAATAAGTTGGTTATGACTTCCTAATTTTAGGAGTTATTTTTTATTTATAAAATTCCCAATAATTGGAGCAAATAGGCGCCTATCTCATGTGGGTCCCATTGGAAGATTTGATCTTCAATTTGATTCTATGAGATAGGGATTTGAATTTGAATTAAAATATTATGGTAATATTTTAATTAGATATTCAAGTCTTAAAGATATGATATTATTGTAATATCATGATTTTACATTTATAAAATTACCATAATTTTGGTAATTATATAGATCAAAGTCGCCTAGCTCATTAACAAGTCATGCACATTTGTGAAAAACCCTAGCTCACTTGAGAAAAGTCGAATTTCATCCTTGTTGAGAGAGAAATTTCGCCACCCACCTTCCTAGAGAGAGAAGTCGATTTTCTCCTAAGTGTTAGAGAGAGAAATCGAAAGTTGTGGGTTCTAGGGTTCTTGAGAGAAGAAGAACAAAAGGGGTTTTGTTGCTGTCTTCTACTCTATATTGCGCCACCTTGCCTGGAATTCAGAGAAGGAGTTCCTGAGTTCAAAAGCTGTAGATTCAATCCCGAGTTTCTTTGGAGAAAGAAGCAAGGAGGCTAGACCTCGTGTTCGGGAAACTGTTCGTGTGGATCACCGGTGGAGGAAGGACGTGGAAACTGACTTCTAGACTCGCCAAGTATCACCAATCCGATTGAAAGCTTGAGGTATAACACTTTTCATATCTGGTTTTAAATTCAACTAGCGGATCTCAGGGTTGGATTTTCCTGGGGAGCGCAAGTTTTTTGTTATACGTTTTGCTTCCGCTGCGTGTTTTCCCCGGGGATTTCCCAACACAATCATGGCTTGCATATTGGGATTCTGAGTAAAAGTCTGCATTGGAGGCCTGGACTGAGCAGAGTTCTGAGCAAAGGGGCTAACATAGTTATGGTTGAACCTATGATAGCACTGCCAAGCCATGTGACCTGACTTGCCACACACCTGACATTGAGGTTTGCTGCCTTGATTGAACCTGCCACCACGACCTCGATTGTTGCCTCCACGAAAACCTCCTCTGCCAAACTGAGATCTGGGACCAGACTAGGGGGTCTAAACTGGTTAAATTGACCAAGAGAAGATTGATTACCTGACTTGGAGGCTTTATGCAAAGCTGCTTGTGCTACATTAGCACTAAGAGCAGGTGTAGGAGCAGTATCCTTTTTAAACCGCTCCATTCGATCCTCATGAGCCAACAATAGACTCTCAATATCAACTACAGTATATGCATCAGTTCGAGTAGTAACTGAAACTATAAAGGAAGTGTATTCTTCAGGCAATCCTTCGAGAATTGCCTCAACATGATCTGAATTAGAAATAATGCAACCAACAGAAAACAAATTATCAATGGTTTTTTTAATTTTTAACAGGTATTCACTTACTGCTAACGACCCTTTCTTGATGTTTCTCAGTTGTGTCTTCAACTGAATAGCCTTAGCCTTTGTCTGAGACGCAAAGAAGGCTTCCAACTTCGCCCAAACTTGATGAGCATGCTCACATCCAACCATCCTTGTAAGCATGGTGTCTGACATTGATGCGAGTAACCAAGAGAGTAGTAGTTGATCCTGCTGTTCCCAGGAGAGAAAAACTTCATTAATCTCCCCCTTCTCAACTGCAGCAGGGGTAGTAAACTTAGGTGGAATAGGTGTGCTTGCCAGCAAAAACTTCTGAAGTTTGTAGCCACGAACAGTAGCCATTGCTTGCTGACGCCATGGAAGGAAGTTGTCCTCACCAAGCTTGATAGAGACTAGATGAGGATCAAATTTGGAGCCACTCAGAGTAATCACTGAATCAGTGACAGAAGAAGAAGAGCTATCAGTCACTGCCATAGGACCGTTTGCTCTGATACCATAAAGAGAAACAAAATAATGAATATTGTAATTGGCTCATTCATTTCATTCTCAGAACTTTACATATATAGCACAAGCTAGTAAACAGCTCAGCATATTTCAGTACATTCTAGAATTATATCCTAACCGAATTTACAGGGAAATGGAGCAAAGAAGGACAGCTGTACATAGAGACAAATCAATGCTATACAGAAGAATATTTCTGATAGCTCATACTAGACTATTACCATATTATATCACTATTAAAAACAACATCATTTTCGCCTTCAAATTTTATATTAATTTTTAATTTTGTCTTTATATTTATTTGTTGTCAATTTTAATTTTTAATTAAACTATTTTTAATAAATTAACGATATATTCTATCGTATCTTTCAATTTGAGTTTACTTTTTTATCAATTTTATATTATACATCATTAGACATACAAAATTTATCGATAATATTTTACTAAATTAGAACAAAGAATAAAATTAATCAAAATATAAAATTTTAATAACAAAATTGACAGTAAACAAACAATAAAAATAAAATTAAAAATTGATATAAAACTTGAGAACGAAAAAAGTACTTGTGCAAAAAAAAAAGTAGAAATTCTTCAATAAAATCATGTTATGTGAAAGTTTTTTTTTTATCAAAGCATGTGATGAAACATCATACCTTTAAATATTAATTCTAAATTTTGTTCTAATCCTTAATATTTTTCAGCAATTTTATTTTGATATCTAATTATTGAATGTAATCATATCTATCTCGTTTCAAGTCTAAAAGTGACGAAATCAAAACTATGAGTTACATTCAACAAGTTCTTATGTATCTAATAGATAGTTGGCAAACAGATCAAATCGAGACTGAAATCAAGCTCAAAAGTAAGTCACTCTTTTTATGAAATTGGCAATAAGAATATCGATTCAAGTACAAATGTAATAGTGTGGGAGCTACGAGTTGCTTTGGATGAGCTCACTCTTTGTCCATTTAGGGTCATCATACAAAGTCATAATACTTCAAAAGTTGGTATTGGTGTTTTAACCAAACATATTTTTGAAGTATTATTTGACCTTGTCTGTAGATAAACTCAACTGAACAAAAAGAAAACTCATCAAGATTAACCCACGAATTCAATTTCGTTGCATTCAAACATAAAATGAACGACTCACTTTCAAGACAGATTTAATCTCGAAAGTCCCAACTAGACAAAAAAAAACTCATCAAAAGTAACTTATAACTTTAGTTTCATTGCATCAAAACTTGAAACGAGAAAAATATGATTATATTAAGTATTTATAAACCACTTGAGAAATCTATTAGCAAACATTAAAGATCAAAATGAAATTATTGAAAAACATTAAATACCAAGAAGAATAAAAAAATATTGAGGGTGAAAATTTTTTTTTTTATAAAAAACATTAAGGAACCAAAATAAAATGTTGATCATTAATATAAGAAAAAAGAACTGCTAACAAGTGTTTACGAATTAGCAAAAAATTGTCACAATAAATTCCTAACATCATTATCCGCTTGTCATGAATGGGCCTCCTGCAGCTACCTTATCTTTTGGATAAAAAAAATACACTCTGAATCTGATGGCACAATAGTTGGATTGCAAGAGAAGCCCAAAATTAAAAGCCCTTTAGGGCTGACTAATGACAGCTAAGATAAGGACTCTGCCATACATAATTGATTGCAGAATAGAGAAACCAGAAAGTGAAAATTACTCGACAGCTTATGTCATCTCTCTTTTCCTGGAGAGTTGAAGGCTTGAAGGGGTCAAAACCAAACATCATTTTCCAAAATATTTACCGTGACCAATATTCTTAACTACATATCACCTTCCGAAGGAAAATGAAATCAGAATCAAAAGGTTGCTGCAAGTTTTGCAACCCAACAGACAGATATCACAACCACTTAGAATGCAGAAGAAAATCCCAAAGGAATAGATTGAGGTGTTGATTGGTGGAAGCTGAGTTTAATGGATACAAAATGCATTAAAAAAATTACACCCAAAGAACAATTCATTGATGCCGTCATGAAAAGCAATTCAAGATTGCCCTTGAGGGTTTTGGATGGCTTGATAGGTACAATAGAAAGAGACAAAGAAGGGTTTTTTTGACCTTGAACAGAATGGAATTGAAAGAAAAGTCGCTTCAAAAAAAAATCATGTCTGAAATCTCTGTAGAGTCTATTTCCTCACACTTCCAGCTATCATAAATCTCTTAACAGAAACCACACCATACCAATCAATTAACAGCTGGAAATGCAATGGCACACACAATAAATCATATCTTGACATAACAAGAATAAGCCATAATAGATTTCGTTCATCATGTGTATTAACACTTGGAAACAGAGTATGCGTTTGACGACATATGATCTTTCCCCAAATTCCCCATCCATTTCACTACTCCAGAAACAAAATCCCAAGTCTAATTTGCTTATCCTATGAACTACAAAGAGAAACCACAACTAAGTAAAGATCCAGCACAAAACCCTTACCCTATCCAAAAACATAATATCCAAATTCGAATAGAAAACGACCCAACCCACATAACATAAACCAAATTCCCACCCATCATTACAGCACAAAAATAGATCAGGTGGAGACATTCAACAACATAATAGTCGCTCAACGAGCACCTGTAGGGCAGTC
Organism: Chamaecrista fasciculata; assembly: GCA_003254925.1. Classification (NCBI taxonomy): domain Eukaryota; kingdom Viridiplantae; phylum Streptophyta; class Magnoliopsida; order Fabales; family Fabaceae; genus Chamaecrista; species Chamaecrista fasciculata. The sequence continues at coordinate 11,283 of QANZ01029010.1, read as the reverse complement.
CCTCGCAAAATGCCCAGACTCCCCGCAGTTGTAGCAGCCACCGCCACCGCCACCACCACCGCCTCCGCCGCCGCTTCCTCCGTACCTTCCTCCACCGCCGCCTCCTCCCTGGAAGCAGTCTCTGGCCATGTGACCCATCTCGCCACACTTATAACAACCCCCACCACCGCCTCCACCGCCATAACCACCCCCACCTCCACCTCTTCCTCCACGTCCACCTCCATACCCGCCGCCGCCGCCGCTGCCGTAACCACCTCCATATCCACCGCCTCGTCCTCCCCCACCGTAGGATCTGCCGCCTCCACCGCCACCGCCACCGCCGCCACCGCGTCGGCTTCCCTGCACGTTGGACCCGTCTGGACCGGTCACGTCAACGGCCTTGGTGCGGCCACCGGAATCGGATTCGATCTGAAATTCCACGGTCTCACCATCTCCAAGACTGCGAAACCCATCGGATCGGATCGAAGACTGATGGACGAAAAGATCCTCGCTTCCATCATCAGGAGTGATGAAGCCAAAACCCTTCTGGTCATTGAACCACTTCACCTTCCCAGTCACCCTCTCGCCCATCTCTGCGTTCGAATCTCTCTCCCTTCTCTCTCTCTCTCTCTCTAGTTTTGGCGTTTAGGGCTAATAGCAGAGTGGGTGTACTTATATGCAGCACTTGGAAATAGGGTTTGACACGTCAGCAAATGCCGAATACTCAAAATATTTTTTTTTTTAAAAAATTGTATTGGAATGTAAATATCTTTTGTGTGAGTGTTTGTGGGCCCTCATCTTGCGATTAATGGTGATCCATGTGACCCATTTCAGTTTTGCTTCGGAAGATGATCTAACGGCCAGGGATCGTAGCGCGTAGAATAATGACCGTTGGATAGGGGATGTGAATGCGATATGCTGATTGGTAGAGGAGTGGTCAACGCTGTTTCCATCTATTCCTAACGCTTCTCTACCACTAAACGAATTACGAAGCATCATTTCAGATTTTTAGTGCAAAATGCTTCCTTAATTGAGTAATCACTTTTGTTAAAATGTAAACAGAATAAAATGTTTTTTAGGCAAATTATAGTATTTACTATTTAGTCTTTATCTTTATTAAGAAATATAATAATTGTTCATTCACGTGATCTTTACTAGGGGCTTCCCAGGTGATAACGTGGGCAGGCGGGTCTTGGGCTAATCAGCGTTATGGTATAATTTTGGGTTTGAAAAATACCATTTTTAAATTTAAACATTACTGGACAAAAAATAAATAAATATTATATTTAAACAGCTAATATCTTCAAATTTTGTTTTCTTAGATTATTAATTTCTTAAAAGTCTTTGGGACAATCTAAGTTCTTCGAAAGTTTAAAATGATTTTAAATGTATATTTTTAAGTTTATTTTAGTTTTTAATATTTTATAAGTTTCATATTAATTATATATATATTTTCATTTAGTTTAATTTTAATTTCAAACTTATTATATTTATCTCGTTTCAAGTTTGAATGTAATAAATTTAGAATAATATGTTTATTTTGATGGGTATATTTTTTATTTAGTTAAGATTGCAAGCGAACAATGTCAAATCGAATTCTTAAAGTTGATTTCTTAATTCACGATCGAACAAGAAAACTTGGTAATATTTATCTTATTTTGATGTTCAAATGCAATGAGTTCGACGCTGCAAATTTCTCTTAATGAGTTATTTTTCAGTCCGGTTGAAAATGATCAATAAATGAAGTCAAATCGAACTTAAAAATGAGTTTGAGACCAAAAAATAAAGAAAATACAAAAAATTAGTCTCAAGCATGTTTTCGGACCCTATTTGACATTTTCTGTTGACGGAGTCAACTAGGTAGAAAAAATAGTCATTAAGAAAAAAAAATTCTAACTATGAATTTGTTGCATTCAAACTTAAAACTAGAGAGACATGACTATTCGCTTGTTTGACTGTGAAACGAATGATCCTCTTTCAAAACCCAATTTGATTTTGTTTGCTCATGATCTCAACTCGATGGAGAAAATACTAGTCAAAAGCAATAAATAACTTTGGATTTGTCACATTTCAACTTGAAGAGAGAGAGTTATGATCACATTCAGGAGCTTAAGACTAAAATGAATCTAAATGAAAATATTTAAGACCAATATAAAACTTTTGGAACATTTAAGACCAATTTGAGCATTCGACCTTGATTAAGCAAAGGTCTCAGTCTGTCATGTTGGTTCAAGTGGTAAGTGATTTAGTATCGCTTAATAAAGGTTTTAAATTTGAAACCTTGTGAATACAATTATTGGGAGACTCTCCCACCATAGTTAAGTACGCGACGAGAGTCAAATTCAAATTAATCAAGGTGAAACTTCGATATTGAGTAAGCAACTTAAAAAAAGAAAATCATATTATTTGATCTCTAAATTTACATTGAGTTAACGAATCAATCCTCGAATAATCGAAATACACTATTTGATTTCTGAAATATCTAATTTGTCAACAATTTGATCATTAGTGATGATTTAGTTCCTGAATTTAAATTGATTTTATACTTTTAGGTCTTAAATTTGACCTAATAACCAAATAATTGGTGAGTGTAGTAATTTAAGGACTAAAATATATATTTTGGTTATTTAGGGATTGATTCGTTGACTCAATAAATTCAAGGATTAAATACTAAGTTTTCTTAAGGAAAAAAAAAAAGGTAAAGACTTATATGCTGCATTTCTTTGGGCTGCTTATAAAAAAATAAACAGTATAGAACATGGGCTGTCTTTGGTTATCAACTTGAAATCGATCCACTTTTCAAGAGAGAAACCCAATATTCAGAAATGTCTCGGACCCAGTGAAAAGAAAAAACATATAGATAATCGTTACATAATTAGATAAACGAAAACCCTATATAAGATGAATTGAAAGTTGAAACCTCCTACGAAAAAAAAAAAGTTGAAACCCTCTATATATGCTGGACAAGAAGACTTTAAGAAGGAATCACACAAATAGTGTTTAGTCCTTTTCATCATGCTTAGCTACAACGTTCCATCATATATATCACATGAATAATTAAGGTTGCAATCAATGTTAATTTTCCGGGTCCCTCTCACTTAAAACCTGTAATTTAATTCCACATTCTATCTGAAGTCACCTCATTCACGCTCAGACTTTATAAACTGATTCATTAATCTATAGAATAATTTTAGAGGGATCTTAATTATTTTGGTTAATTTTTTAATTTTACATTTTGACTTTAATTGATTTACGATTAAAATATAGTCTAATCAGTGATGTGAAAACCGGACCGGACCGGACGGACCGGTTGGACCGCTACCCGAAGACACAAGCGAGTTGGTTCAACCATTTGAACCGGAATGATGGTTGGACCGAATTGGACCGAAAATAACCGGCCAAGAACCGGAAAACCGGAACCAACCGCTGGACCGGACCGGCGGTTCTCAATTTTTTTTACAAAAANATGAATATGATAATTGATGATGGAAAGATAAAAAATATTGCGGGATTTGACTTTATTTTTATTTTTTATTCACGTGTTAAGTGTTGTGTTATATAATTTTATGAATATTAAATAATTATTTATGTTATGATTAATGATATTATTATGTAATTGTTTCAATCTTTTATTTGCATTACAAAATAATTATATAATTTAATTTTTAATTCTATTCACGTTATAAAAATATGTTGGAGGATCATAAAGCCAACCTTAGGTCTTAGTATAGTATATCTTAGATTATAAATCATATACTCGTATCTTTAACTTATTGGAAGAAACTCTAAATCTCTCAAATTTTATATAAGGACAAAGTGTAAATTTGGTCCCATATTTTTTCTCAATTTTCATTTTGGTCTCATATATTTTTGTTAGACTTTTGGTCCCATATCTTGATGTAAGTTCCCAATTTAGTCCCATATCCTTTTTTGTTGCAAATTTGGTATTATATATTTGGGTCAATTACAGAATTAGTTTTATATCTTTAGGTCAGGTGTAAAAGTGGTCTTATATCTTTACAAAATGATCAACTAAGGGTTGATCGGTTTTGCAAATATATGAGACCAATTCTACAACTAGACAAAAAATCATATTGGATCAAATTGGGACTTTCGCAAAGATATGAAACCAAAAGTGCAACTAAAAAAAATACAGGACCAAATTGAGAACTCAACAAAAGATATGGGACCAAATTTGCACTTTGACCTTTATTTAATTAGTTTATATAGTCTCTTTCTTTCTTTATCCTCAGTGCACAAGAAGTACTCTAGTCAACACTAATGTCTTCAATTACATTCAAGTATTCAACCTATAAACCCATGATGATGATGCTGATCCAAATAATCACTGGCATTACTACATCAAGTTAAACCTAAATTATCCAATGGTAAACTAAATAGAGAAGGATTTCCACTCGCCACACGCCCACACCCACACACACGTACACACACATACATGTATAGAATAACAATATATAATATATAGTACTAGAATATGATTTACAATCTACCAACACTGGTCAGTCTCCCATTTGTGTGCAGCTTGATGATGATAACCAGACATGGAGGATTCTTCTATACCTGTTGAATTCAGAGATGAATACTCAATAAATCTCTTTTGCCTCCGAATCTCTCTGTCATACTGAGCTCTCTTTTGTGGATCTGACAATGTTGAATAAGCTGAATGGATCTTCATGAACTCATTAGCTGAGTCTTCCTTCTTGTTCATAGCCACCATATCAGGGTGACATGTCCTTGCAAGCTTCCTATATGCACTCTTGATTTCATGGCAGCTCGCTCCCATTGAAATCCCAAGCACCTCATAAAGCGAAGCAGGGGAAGCCATGTTTGTACAATACAACAAAACAGAGTCCTCCGTTCTTGAGGATGAGGCAGACAGAGGAAGAGGATGGTTTTATTGGTTTCTAGCTAGTTTGGGATTTGATAAGGCAGAGAAGGCGTGTGAGTGTGTGTGTGATTATATAGAGAACAATAGGCTTTGTGACGTAACAGTACTTGATTGTTGTTAACTAGTGTAAAGTGTGAAAATTGTATTACCAAATAGAATTTGAGTACCAAAATGAGAGGTTCATATATATGTAACTTGTTTTAAAAAGATAAGCCTATCCGTTTTAACAGTAACTGGGAACATAGGGTAAAGTTTAATTGCATTATTCTTAAGAGATCAAGAGGGTGTGCTGTTTCAGCAAGATTTTCCCCAAATAGTGAATTCTGTATTTCATGGGAACTTGGTTTGACAGTAATGGATTTTCTTTTCTTGATAGGGAAGCAAAGTGATTCATTACTATCTAGACTAGAGAGAACACATTTTTAACAAGTAGAATTTTTTTTTTTTGAGATTTTACCAATAAGTGGCTAATTATAATGATAGATATTCCAATTTCTATAAATAAAATTTCAAATTTTGTTGGGGATATTTTTATTAGGAGAGATTTTGATCGGTGCTTACTTATACTGTCAAACTAATACATGAGATTAATCTTTTGATCATAAAATGAAAATAAAAAAATTTCAATTTCCTATGAGGAAGGCTTTTTAAATTCCTTATTTAATATTTTAGAAAGAATGATATATTTTAAAAAAATGATTTGTTTAACGAATGGATAAAACTTACATCAAGTTCCCTACATCTTTGCTATCAAGTTCCACCAATCATAAGTTTTAATTACATTCTCTCTCTTCAATGATTGGTTATGCAAAAAGTGGTGTTTAATATTCTCTCTATCATGATTGGTCATATATAAAATTTTTGCCACGTGTCAAATGTTGATTGGAGAACTTGATAGCAAGAATGTAAAGAAGTTGATGGAAGTTTTGCCCTTAACGAATTGGGCATAAGAAGATTTGACAGCATAATGGAAGCCGATGGACAATATGTTTTTGGGTTTTCCCGGGTGTCATATATACTTATTTCATTTGTGCTTTTCTCTGTTGACATTGAAATGGCAGAGTAATGTGTTAGGATATGTCATATGTTATAGAACATAGAAGTGGTAGAGAATAATGCCAGCACATAAAAATGTTATCACTTATCAACATAACAAAAGGGCATCCCCATTTAATGCCGGGCATCCTCTAATTAATCTGTCTCAATCACATCTTATGAATCACCCACAGTTAAAACGTTACATCATCTACAAAGTTAATTGATAGACCTCTAATATGTGTTAACAATGGTTCTTTAATTATTAGGACACCAAATATTCATTACTATGAATACATGATAATGCTTCTAGATATATATTTGACATCCACCAAACAACACACGACACATTGTTGCCTTGTTTCTTTGAGGGTTAGTTTGGCAATTCAGAGATAAAAGAAGAATGAGAAAATGGAGGGAAAGGTTAAGATACTATAATGTTATAGTCCCTTTTCTTTTCGGCCAAAAAAATATAGTCCTTTTTCTTGTGTAAGAACTAACAAGTAACTCTTTCTCTAAAATATCCAAAAAAAAAAAAATGTTACTATTGTAAAATATATGAAATAAGAATACTCAAAGTAGAGAGAAAAGTAAGATGAAAGATGGATTCTATTATTCAAGTAATCTCCAACCTTTACATCAACTCCTAAAGTCTCTATTTATAGGCTAAAGGATCTCAAGGGGGAAATGTACCTAATGAATACACTCATATTCATGTACACAAGAAACTAAAGATCATAAACTTAATTACAAAGGACATTACAAACTTTTATACATGGAAATATGAAAAGACAATTGTGAATGTTCACAAATAATAATTATTTATAACAGTTACAATATTATTTCTCTATTATTTCTCTATCTCCTCTCTTTCTTAATATTCAATCTAATAACATTTTTAATAAATTCACAAATGATATTCTCATCTCATCTCATTGTTGCTTTCCCCTTATTTTGACTCTTTCTATATTGTTTTAGAAAAGGCTTAAGTGCAATTTTGGTCCCCTAACTTTTGCAAAGGTCTCAATTTGGTCCCCTAACTTTTTTTGTTGCAATTTTGGTCCCTTAACTTTCGCAAAGGTCTCAATTTGGTCCCCTAAATTTTTTTGTTGCAATTTTGGTCCCTTAACTTTCGTAAAGGTCTCAATTTGGTCCCCTAACTTTTGCAAAGGTCTCAATTTGGTCCCATAAATTTGTTTGTTACAATTTTGGTCCCCTAACTCTTGAAAACGTCTCACTATTAGTCCAAAGAGCACTTCCAAGTCATGAAAATGTCTCCGCAAAATGGTATTTTTTTAATCCACTTCACTCATATTTAACACGTCATCAACCAACTCAGCCTTTAGATCGGCATTAACGGCAGATAATGAATGGAAAAAGTGCACTTGAGACCAACAGTAAGACGTTTTCAAAAGTTAGGGGACCAAAATTGCAACAAAAAAAGTTAGAGGATCAAATTGAGACCTTTATGAAAGTTAGGGGACCAAAATTGCAACAAAAAAAGTTAGTGGACCAAATTGAGACCTTTGCGAAAGTTAGGGGACCAAAATTGCAACAAAAAAAGTTAGGGGACCAAATTGAGACCTTTGCGAAAGTTAGGGGACCAAAATTGCACTTAAGCCTTTAGAAAAAAATAATTATTTGATCTCTTGTTTAATGGTTCATCTCGTCTTTTTTAAAACTTAGTAAAAATGATTAAAGATGAGTTGTATCTTCATTTTTTAAAATACTAAGTAAAAGTATTAATTTCGTCTCCAAATTTTATATCAACTGTCAATTTCGTCTTAAATGTTCCACATTTTGGTCAATTTTATCATTTGCTTTTACTTTAGTCAAATATTAATAATAAAATCTACGTGACTAATGATATATAATGTAAAATTAATAAAAAAAGAAATTCAAATCTTAACTCGATCAGATTTGAAAACAAGATGCAGTATGTCGTTAATTTATTAAAAAAAATTAGTTAAAAGATAAAATTGATCAAAATATAAAACATTAAAAACACAAATAGTATAAAATATAGAGACGAAATTAGTTTTTTTACCAAAATACTATTATCTAGAAAGAAGTGAAAATCAAAAGATGAGAGATGCCTTGAGAGTTGAGAGCTTGAGTACCTGCCTTTTTTCTTTTTTTTGGCCTGATGAGTACCTGCCTTTTTGCTTTATGAATTTCTTCCATTTTCAATTGTTTTAGTTTTGTTTTGTTGGGAAGCGGATTGAATATTTTAGAGTTTTTTTTGTGGAGTTAGAGAGTGAAGTTAGAGAGAAAAAAAAAAAGAAGAGAGAGAAAATATGAAATTCATGAAATAAAAATATGTAAAATTATATTTTCTCTTTTTTTCTCTTCATTTCTCTCTTATACTCGACGAAAAATATAGAGTAAAAAACTCTAAAGGATATATTTCTCTTGGAAAGTAGTTAAAACTTAAAAGTAAAATACTAAACAAATTAAAATCTCTCCCGCATCCTCCTGAGTTGAACTTGAAGGTGATTAAAAATATTTTAAAAAATTTTATTGAATTGAATCTGTACAATACAAACTACAAATACATTGAAGTGCTGGTGGTGCACTGTGAATTTAATTTGAAACCATGGAGGCTTTGCCTTGAGTTCTTGCATACGTGAGTCCAACACACGCATCCACAAAATCCTCATCGATGAAATCCGTCGAAAATATCTGAAGCCTATCCGCACATCCCTTCGAGAAGCACTGTGCGATGAACACACGATTATACCCATGGATCCTCTCCGTCACCGGTCTCACATGCAATACCGGATTATCCGGCACCGGCGTCACCGTATTCTCCACCCTATAGAAATACTTCCTCGCCGTCGCCGGCGGTTGCTCCCTCAGATACTTCATATTGCTCTCGAATTTCGTCGACGGCAGATCCGTGTTGATCCAATTGTCCCTCAAATACTTTTCGCTCCACAGAGCCCCCCCTGCTTCTGGTTTCTCCAATTTTCTAGGCTTCCAAACACAAATAATCCTCTTAGGTAAAATTTCCGCGATCGTCTTCTCGAAAACACTATCATCCTGGTGAATCAGAAAATCCCCTAATTGATCGACCAAATACTCCTGAAACCCTTGCGGATCTCGGTGTCCGTACTCTGTTCTGATCTCCAGGATTATAATCTCAGATCTGGTTTCCGATAGAAATCTTCTCACATCTCGAATCACGACGTCGATGGCGTACGTCACGAGGATTCCGTGGCAGACGTTGCGATTCTCCTGCACGCGAATGTCGAGCACGCGCGTTCCCATGGCTAGCTGATCGTAGACGGAGATGGTTTGGCATTGAGCGAAAGGGCGGGAAATGAAGGGGATTCCGATTTTGTCGGTGGCGGAATCGTGCGTTCCCGGCCAAACGACGTCGTTTATGCGAAGCTTGTGTGGATCCAGATGGGACATCCAGTTTTTTCGATCTAAGGGATGGTACTGAGAGCCAGGGAAGTCTTGCCCTAAACTCTGAAGATCGATTAGGGTTTGGTTTTGAACGAGGAGTGTGTTTCGTCGGTCGATTTGTTTCGAGATCACAGTGCCCATTTTTTTTTATTTCAGGTGAACCAACACAAGAGGAAGAAGATTCCGATCCTTGCTTCTTCTTCTTCTTCCTCCTTTTCCTCCTCGTGAATTTTGAGTTTTTGCCTTTGAATCTGGAGTTTAACGACATGTTGAAGATCGTATTATTGAATTGGGTGGTGATGAGAATGGTCGAATGGATCATATAACAGACCGTGGCATTATAAAAAATAAGATCTCTTTATTTATTTATTTTATAAATTGGTTGAGACTTGCTAAATTTGAATGATGATGATGAAAAAGTTTATGATTCAATATTAACACGAATGATGCTAAATTTGGTATGTATTTCTCGAATATTGAAATTCAGGCTCATTAAGTACATTTTACAAAGTATTTATAGAGTATAAATATAAATATTTTGATCATGTTATACGTAGTTCACTTCATAAACTCCACATTGATCACAGAGTGAGCTAGAATGCATAACACACTCTATAGTAATTACTAGCTTATAGTGTATGTCCACCCATTTTCTTTTCATTACAAACTATAAACGCGTACTAAGAATGTGTAGTTCAGTGCACTACATACTAAAGTAAAAACTAGAAAGAACAAAGAAAAGATATATTTATTCTATAATATAGCAGTGATAATATAGAGATGTAAACTTCACCTCTCTAAACTGACATAAAAGTATAAAACTGTGAGCACTAGTGATTAAATGAAAAAAAGAAAATGGATGAGTGTGAGTAATAAAATAGAGGGGGAGAGAAGTACAGGTATGTATAATAATAATCTTATATGAATACTGGTAGTGAATATGAATGGAATGGGATGGGAGTATGGGAGCATGAAGCAGCATGCATGTGAAATTAGTATATTAGTGAAGGAGAGTGACGTTGTAGGCAACAATAGCATCTCCGGTGGTGGGGTCCATCCAATGTGTCCTAGCCTGAGCGTAGCCACGTGCCATGCGGAACATCCCGGTTCCACCCACAATGGGCATCTCTCGAACCGGGTTCATAGCCGAGTTCTTACCCAACAAGCTTATGGAGCTCCCGTTATAGATCCCATCCGTCAACGAGAAGCTCATGGCCATCAACAACCCTAACTCATTCTGACACGACGACCCATAAAGTCCTTGGGCCCGACCCACAACCTTCGAATTCGGGTCGGGTGTTTCCGTCAACGGGTCATCCGCCATCATCACCACTCCGAACATAGTCACGGATTTGTATGATGTATCCACGGGTTGAGCCACCCGTATAGCACTCGGCTTCTTCCCGCTTAGTGTGTCATGGAAGTAGAATTGAAGGTTAGTGTTGGTCACCCCATTATTATTCACTTTACTTGCGTTATTTGGGATCACCAATACTAACACAACCAATATCACCACAACATTATTATTATTCCCAAAACCTAATTGCCTTCCTCTTCCCCACGAGGACATCTTTGATTTTCTTATTACCACCGAATCTATATAATCACTTTAATTTCCCGGTTTCCGATCCTTCTCAACACACACATATATATATATATATAGATAGAGGTGGTAGCTTTATGTGATGATCATGAGATTCAAAATGCCGTTTAACAACATTTGACGAATTACATGATTTTGGTTTGTTTTTATGGTTGTGAATTGTGATGGAGGGTCCACTACTTTGTGCTTGTGCAGTTGTGCATGTGTTAAAAGTTGTCAGGGAGCTAGGACGGTGTGAGATGGTCGTTTAGCTGTATATAGCTAACCACCTTCCCAATTTCTTTTCTTTTAAATGTTTGTTCTCAAGTTTCAAACCAAATGATTCATTAAACCCCGATTCATTGAA
>QANZ01029007.1:46047-66451 GCA_003254925.1 Chamaecrista fasciculata | reverse complement strand
TAATATGCAAATTAGAAAATTAGTCTCGAGAATATTGTATTTTTGGAAATGTCTTTAATCCCATGAAATGACGCAAATCTAATCCTATGATATGAGATTTATTTTTGCCTATTCAAAATGACTTTATTATCCATAATTAATTTTTTCTCTACAAAGTACAAACCCTTGTCACTTTTCATATTTCCCTAATTATGTTGAAAATTATGGACATTGTGTTATGAAATAGTATTTCCGTCATAAATCTATTAATGTTATTTAAAAATTTTAATTATGATATAATTATTTTTTATGACATAGTATTTTTCTCATAAATTATTTTAAAGAATTTCTACATTTGATAAACTATTAGTTGAGAATAAAAAGTTAAGGACATATTTATAAAAAAAATTAAATATTTCAAGGAATATCGAAGTTGAACCAAACACAAAATTGTAACATTCTTGAAAATATTGCTTTCTAAAATTATTTTAATTCATCTAAACAAATATTTTTATAATATTCTGAACCTTATTTCTTGAATCATATTCATGAGAATATAATTCTTGAAAATAAAAAATAATTCGTGTAACACTCAAAAAGCTCCCTTCAAACCGATAAGATCGGACATTACATTTGATCTCAGACCTTAGCGAAACCGCCAATAAATTACAGGTGAACCAATCTCGAAGTCACGTCTGTAAACCAACGTTAACATTTATCAATTAGACACGTATCAGTCTATAAAATATTGTTAATCATCAAAGTAATGTCAGACAGATTCGATGACATCGACTTTGTTAGTATTATTTATTAATTAAGTATGTCTCAATACAATTATCACAAATTATACTTTACATTGTAAAAGTTGAAAAAAATGTACATATACGGCCCATCGAATCATTTTCGATGAAGAAAAATATAATCATTATATACGAAAGGTTCAAATAAATTATCGATGCTTGATAATGAAGTAAGAGTGTGACTTTGATAAATGTTTTCGAACTCAATAAAAATAATAATAATAGATATGTAAAAAATTTAACACACCTCAAAAAACTCAAAACCAATAATATGAGTTGGCACAAGTGATTAAGAATTCAAATCAAAAACTTTTGCCTCATTATAAACAAAGGTCAGAAATCTCCTAAAGCTACTTAATTCCACTTGATGGACATTTCTTCTCAGGGAAATCCTCTGACGCCTAAGGGCTAATTGAGTAGTTGCTTTGGATAAAACTGTTTGCGGTTTAGGCCTGTGCAGTAATTCTTTGAGTTGGACATCTGTTGGCTTCTCTGACATGCCCCTGGCGCCTTGCCCAATAGTTCTGGGAGTGTCTTCCCTTACTACCACTTTTTTGTACAAAAAAAAAAAATTATAAAACCCTTTAACCAAACAATGTGGAACTTTAACACACTTTCCTCACACTCGACATTAGAAGCTGTTGGGCTTAGTCATTGAAAGTCCCACATCGGTTGGGAAAAACATTGAGGGGGTGTGAGGCTTGTATAAATATGAGTGAGATATGAGCTTCTAAGGCACCACAACTTACATAGAAATCCTAATGGGTGTATTGGGGTTTGGGTAGTTGTGAGTCATTTTTGAGAGAGGGTTTTCAATTTTTCCGTTCAAAAATTGTATTGAGGAGGGTTTGTAATTTTTCCGTGCAAAAATTACAAATAGTGAATTTTGTCCCAGAGGGGACCGTGGAGTAGGTCTTGAGGCACCGAACCACGTTAAAGGTTTGTGTTCGTTTCTCCGTTTCCTTTTCATTTATTTCTTGTGTGGGTTGCGCTTCCGCCCAACAAGTGGTATCAGAGCTGAGGTTGAAGTCCAGGGAGGAAGAAGGGAGAGGAAGGAGCAAGTGGGTCAGCCAGTCAGCAGAAGGTTCCGGCACTGCAACATCAAGAGAGGTTGGTTCAGTCTAACTTTTGATTTTAATTCCAGTTTTGAAGTTAGTTTTATGGATTTTAGAGTGGTTGTCTGTTAGACTGTTTGTGGTTGTTGGTTGCTTGTGGTGCTGGTTATTGGTTGTTTTCTGTGGTGCTGGTTATTGGTTGTCTGTTTATATGATGATGACGACCATGAGGTTTTAAAGTTCCGTTATTTGATGGGAGAACATAATTGAGATAAAAGATAAAAAATGGAGGTGTTGTGCGCGCAACAAGGAGAGGTTGTGTGAGTGATGAGATGCTACGTTGGCAACGAGGAGATGCTGCACAAGCAAGAAGAGATGTCATGTAGGTGAAGAGATACCGTGCTGACGATGCTATGCAAGCGACGAGGGGATGCCACGTATGTGATGAGAGGATACTGTGTTGGTGACGAAGAGATGCTACACAAGCAAGAAGAGATGTCATGCAGGTGAAGAGATGCCGTGCTGACAATGCTGTGCAAGCGACGAGGAGATGCCACACAGATTATTTGAGGGAGGACTACAGTGTTCTCGAAGATGGAAATCAGAAAGCTGAGTATGTAGAGAGGTCAGTTTTTCTGATAGCGTTTGATTATGTGGGACTTTGAATGAAGGGAGGATTTGTTGGGCTTAGTCATTGAAAGTCCCACATCGGTTGGGAAAAACATTGAGGGGGTGTGAGGCTTGTATAAATATGAGTGAGATATGAGCTTCTAAGGCACCACAACTTACATAGAAATCCTAATGGGTGTATTGGGGTTTGGGTAGTTGTGAGTCATTTTTGAGAGAGGGTTTTCAATTTTTCCGTTCAAAAATTGTATTGAGGAGGGTTTGTAATTTTTCCGTGCAAAAATTACAAATAGTGAATTTTGTCCCAGAGGGGACCGTGGAGTAGGTCTTGAGGCACCGAACCACGTTAAAGGTTTGTGTTTGTTTCTCCGTTTCCTCTTCCTTTATTTCTTGTGTGGGTTGCGCTTCCGCCCAACAGAAGCGTGGAGCTAACGAGTTATTCCCAAAATCCCAGGTCAGCCCATTGTAAGACTCATCAATTTCTCATGTTAAACCAGACTCTGATAGCATGTTGGATTGCAATTTAGATCTTATATAGTACTTTTTGGTGTAGTGCTGAAAGAGATAAAAATATGATAGAGAAATAAAATGTCAGTGAGATCTACTTTCTCTCTCTATTTGTTCCTTTCTCTCAACACTATACCTATAATGTATTATAGAAGATGTAAATTGGTTGGTTGAATTGATTCCTCAACTTATAAAATATAATCTAATCTAATATGTAGTTCCGTTTTCTGTTGGGTCGGATTTGTGAATTGTGTTGGATCTAAAAAAAATAACTTGTTGGTTTGTGGATTGAATTTCGAGTTTACGGTTTCAGAACTAACTCAGCCGCGAACTTGCACATAATATTTTTTTTTTGTTTTCTTTTATATATTTTTTTGTGTTTATGCTATTATTTTATTTATAAACAATATATTTTAACCTATCAATCGAAATAAAGCTGCTCATGGTTTATAGGTTTGGTTTTGGCTTTTGAGGACCTTCTTGTGTCCATTGATTCAGCTGTAATTGTGTTTTACATTTAATTGACTCTAGTTTTTTATGATTGGTCAATTAAAATATAATTCACAACTCAATCATTAAAAAATTAATTTATATACTTTTATTGTTAAAAGTTAAAGAATTAAAATATTTTAATAATTTTGGTTATAAAAATTAATTTATAAAAAATAAGTGAACTAACGGATTAAAGTGTATATATAAGTTTGAAAATATTCGAAGACTAAAATATATAAAATATATTTTATATTATTAAACTATCAATTTATATATATTTTAAGACACACTTATAGGTTTACTTCTAAAAAATTAGACGATTTCGGTCCATTCAAATTTATCAATTATTTATTATAATTTAATTATCAATAAAAAAAATATATTTATCAAACTATTTTCTAAATATAAAATTCTTCTCTATTGCAATATTTTTATAGATAAATATTTAAAACTGGATAGAAATCCACAATTTAACAAATTAATATGGGAAGTGTATTTTAAAAGCTAGGATAGTTCTCGATGGTCTGTGTACATGAGATTAAGAGGCCCTTAATGGCTTAATCAGTTAATCATGATTAATGCAAAATAAAATATATAATGTATTTTAACCATGGGTCATCTCTGACCCACACCAGTCGAGTTATTAGTGTTTAGAGCGCGGCTAACATAGCATCTCTATTATATTGGGCAATTCATATTATATTTTTTTAGTTTTAATCTATTTCAATTTTTTCATCCAAAACATTCATTTTGCAGGTATTGAATGGCAATTTGAGATTCTTTTAACATTACCACTATAAACGAACAATTAGGCAATATGTATTCTTTATATACAAAATTAAAATTTAATAAGGATTTTGCTATCTGTTGTCAAAGTTTTACAAGCACGTTGATGTTTAGTATAAAGAATTATTTTTACATTTCAATTATGTATTAATATGTTTGCACAAAAACAAAAGAGAGGAGAGATATATATTTATTTACAAAGAGTCAAATACATTGATGAAAGTAAAAAGAAAAAATCTCTATTGATAACATCACCCATTCTCTCCATCAGTCCTACTGTCCTAGGATACTGTTACTAAATTTGTACTCAAATGAGTCTTTATTATAAAAAATTCAAGTATNATCACCCATTCTCTCCATCAGTCCTACTGTCCTAGGATACTGTTACTAAACGCGACAGTATCACCCATTCTCTCCATCAGTCCTACTGTCCTAGGATACTGTTACTAAACGCGACAGTATCCTCTAGATTTGTACTCAAATGAGTCTTTATTATAAAAAATTCAAGTATTGCTGCTATATCAGTTTTTCGCCAAGTACTCAAATATAATATATTAATGGCTTTACGTGCCTAAGATTAAAATGAAATTGATGATCGACTCAAGTGAGATTTTAGCCTATAAAAAATAAACTTCTCTCATGTCGTAAAGAAAAATAGGGAGAGAGAGAGGCATAATTCACTTTCTATTTTTTTATTTAATTTATAAACTACGTTCAATTTTTTTTAATGTGCATTTGGTAAATTAAAGATTATATAAAGTTTTTTAAAGAAAAAAAATGAGTACGACCAAAAAGAGAGTTTCCCCATATAAATACTATAGATAGATAGTGTGTATATGCAATATCTCTTTTTTATTTTAATAAATAAAATATGCTCTCTACAGCTCTTGTTGATGATTGTACGTCGTCGTGCTTTTTATTTCTTGCCAAAATCGCACGTCGTGAGTGATCATGTTAAATTTAAAATAACATTATATTTTCATTAATTAATTATGAAATAGTTGATATGGTTAAACCAATGCGAAACCTTCCGGACAGAGTTGGAGAACCGCGTAGTCCCCCACTTGATAGTAAACTCAACATTATAGAATTAAGAATAATTAAGTAGTAGTCATGGAAAGCATGATAGCATTTGAATTTAATTGCATGGCTTGTAGTCCAAAGGAGCAAAAATCACATCTAGCTACTACATGCCAGCCTGGTTATAGTTCAATTGTTTTGTGGTTATCATGATTTATACAAATAAGGAAGTATTTAGTCATAATTAAATCTCTCCATTAAAGAATACAAAAATTTATTCCATAATAATCTATCTATAATCAGGATATTCAGGCCAAAAAAAAAATCTATAATCAGGATATGAAGATATACAGCGAAATCGATCATATATAGTCATCTGAATTAAATAAATACAAGTATATATGGACGAATCACCAAATTAAATAATTAATCATAATCATGCAGCTGGATCACCATCATCCTATCTCCATCCCAAATCCCAAATATATAATGAACAAACACATGGAAGGAAAAAAGAAATAGAGAATCCCAAAATTAAACACCAGAGAAGAAACAGAGCAGAGATGTCATAGAAGCAAGAGAAAGAAGATCAAAATCCGGTGCTCCTACTCCTACCAATGAATATCAATGAATCCATTCAATTCCAATCCACTAAGCCAAGGCGGCGAAGGCGAAGAGAATTCCAGCGAAGGCGGTGGAAGCCAGGGCGGCGTTGGTGACGGAGACAGCAACGGAGGGAGTATCGGACGCCGTTGGCTCAGCAGCAGGGGACTCTGAAGCGGGACCAGGGCTGGATGCCGGTGGAGCAGGAGGGGAACTAGTAGCCGGAGTAGGAGCCGGAGAAGAGGACGGTGGAGGAGTCGCCGGAGCAGGGGCGGGAGACGGTGTTGGAGTCGCCGGAGCAGGGGCCGGCGACGGCGTTGGAGTCGCCGGAGCAGGAGAAGGAGAAGGAGTTGGGGCTCGAGTGGGTGCGGGAGATGGAGACCGAGGGGCTGGAGCCGGTGGCTGAGTGGGTGCGCCCGCAGGAGCTTGGGCTAAGCACGACGTAGCCAATAGCCCCAAAACCAGCAACACTTGGACCGCACCCAAATCCATGATCAACGAACGAAGATGGAAGAGAGAGATAGAGAGAAACGGCTCAAGAGAGAGAGAGAGAGAAAAAGTGGAGGAGCAAGTGAGAGAGCAAATTGTGAGAACAGGGGATAGGCAGAGAATACATATATATATATATATATATATACACACACGCGGAAGATATGATATGATAAGAATAATCGTTAAGATTCTTGAAATCGCAAAAATTAAATTAAATAATATAATAATATAATGCAACTGTATATGAGTGTATGACAGGTTCATCATATATGTATGGTATGTTAATTAAAGTCAGACCCAGCCAACAGCCAACCCATATATCTATCTCCTAATTAACTTAACGCGGGTTAACTCAGCCGTGACGGTGGGTGAAGGTGTGTGATGAATGACTCAATTTTTCTACCATTATATGGTAGGCTACTGCTCTTTACCTAATCTACTCAATTATTATCCGCCACTTGGTCACACACACTAGTCATTTTCTTGAAATCTATATATTCTTCATTATTTAATTTGTCCTTTTGCTAACTAATTAATGCCTTCTCAATTAACTTCACTATTTACTTGACCGCGTACTCTGCTTTTCCACCTTCTCTTAACATACAACGTATCACTTTGTGCATATCTCTTTTTTTCATTTCTTTCCGCGTCAAGTAGTGAACAGAAACCGGAAACTTCGTAACTTTTGGACGTGTATGCAAAATCCCTTTTTTAAAAAAATGAAAATGTCAATCTTCATGCATTGATTGTTGAATCCTGTGAGATGATTGGATAAGCAAAACATGGATTTGATATTATTAAATTTTTCCTACTTTGATTTCTTTCCTTCGTTGAAGAATAATACATAAATGGATTACAACCAACACGTTTCATCTTCCAACTGTCACCAACTTTTGGTTTTTTTAAAAATAGAATTAAAAGCTTATTTCAAAGGGAAAAAAATGTTTTTTCAAATGGGAAAGGGTGCATTTTTTGCTGTCGTGCTGCACTCACTTGTATGTAGTTATGGAAAGAGACAATTTTCTTTTTGTCCTGATTACAAACTCCAAACTGCTTTTACAAAGGCGCGCTTCTCAGTCACTATGTTCAAATTTTATTATTATTACTTTTTGTCTGAATAATTAGCTTTTCTCACTTATTAAGATTTAACGATTTATATAAAAATTAGTTTTATTTGAATATTACAAATATATCCAGATTATCTTACAAAAAATTTTAACTCAACTACATTTTCAAGTTTTAAATTCGAGATTTTAAGTTAAACTAAATTAACTTCTCTATTAGTCCATGATCTATTGGGCTAGGGAATACCTTTGGAAACCAAAATTACAAAGAATTGATCCAGGTAATAGTTGGCCAAAAAAAAAAAACAGATCCAGGTAATAAGGGATTTTGTATTATTTAAGGAAAGATTTAAGTTCAAGCCTTATGAATATATTACTTTATTGAGAGACCCTCTTATTATAGTCAAATATGCGACATGAATTGGATTTAAATTAATTAAAATTAAACTCAAATATTAGGATAGCAACTAATAATTTCCAACCAATCAATTTTTATTTTTATTCACTATATATAATTAACTTTTTAAAAGTCAACTAAATTAAATTATTAAATGATATTTAATTTATTAAATAACAAAAATTTTACAAGCTAGCCATTATTGCACAAACAATGATTTGACATTGACTGGTTTCATTTTAGAGTTTATAATTTAATTTAACTTAAATAAAATAAAATGAATTTATTGTTGTAATTTTATGCATGAACTTGCTACATAGGAGCTGGCAACAGCCGGCCGACATTAGTACAACGTATACACGTACCGCATTTTTAGGATAGATTGTTACAATTTGATTGACATACAAGATTTATTCATGAATATTGAGTAGCCACAAATTAATATTTAACATATGAAGTCATCGACTATAAAGTAATAATTAATGTAATGATAAAAAGTGACTATTTCTTAACTTACTGGATTGATTATTTACTATAATGATGGGTTTTTCTTGTTTAAAGAAGGGTGGGCTAGTTAGAAATTTGCAATGTACAGATAAGGAACCAGCAACGACGTGGGTGGCAAAGCAAGCTGGAGCAACTCACGAAGTGTCCATATAATTCTCTCATCCACGAATCGGTCACTCGGTCATAAATCATATAAATTTGTAGTGGATTACCATAATAAACGATGCTCAATTATGGAAGTTAGTAAGTTACCATTTACCAACCAGTGAGGATGATGATCATATATACTGCTGACGAAGAATAATGAAGATGCTCTCTATTTTTTTTTGGTTTCCCTATTTAATTATATATATATTTCAGTGATTACTCAAATTAAGTTGGAACTTCAAAGCTCACTTGGCCATTTCAACTTCCGCAAGGTCTTAGGCAATTAAGATGGCCGTGGGAGAAACGTACGATAGTTTTCCAATATATATAGAGTTTTGCAAGGTTGGGTACGGTGTTGTTTTATTTTAGCCCACGCCACCAATGGTTCTCTCAGATATATATATATCGGAGTAATTCAACAAGGTATTATTTTATTTTGTGTGTATATATATAAGGCTCACCTATGCTCACAAATGGACTATATCTAATATTATATGGCTCCACCCCTTTCTGGTCGGTCATGTTTAAAACTATAGTCTATGAAATAAAAAATAAGAGAAAATTTATTATTTGGTCTCTCTTTCTTTACTAAGTTAACAATTTAGTCCCTTATTTATTTTACATACATATTTGCGTGCCCTAATTTAGTCCTTTATTTATTTTACATACATATTTGCGTGCCCGTTAGGACACGCAAAGCCTGTAGTATATATATATGATTGTCTCTAACTCTCTTTGACTATATATGTGTTGTTGTTGACAATACCTACTAATTGTGTTTCAAATCTATTTTGACTCTATTCGAATTGGACTTATCCATTTTTACTAAAATCATCAAAACCAATTAATCTTAAGGAAATTGCTGAAAATCACTCAATGTGTTTGGTTACTGGATGACATTATTTTTTTCGATCACTAATATGTTTAATAAACACAACTAGTATTGAAAAATAAGAAATAAATTTATTATAAGTGTAAATTAATTGAATATTGGATTGAAAAATCTATTTTCTAAGATTTTCTTAATTTTATTATTTTTGTAATTGTTTGTGAAAAATAATGATCTGAACTAATTCAATTCACTTATTGAAAAATTAGATGAATTAATTAATTGTAAGAAACATTCAGATAGAATGGATAAACACCCCTATGAACGTATTGACAAACTTATTACATTGGAGGGGAACAAGAGGAGTGTGTTAGTAAAGCTAGGAAATTAAGAGATAGAGGTCGGTTGGTTCTAAGATAAAGAAAAGAAGATAAGAGAATGCTTCACATTGATATTGCCGTGACTAGTCTAAATTCTATAAGTTACTTTGACAAATCGAGGCTTTGTATTAATTAGTAAAACAAACAAACATTCGTAAGTTATGTTGATTGATGTTGCCGTTGAGACTCAAGTTCATTGGGCACCTATTTTGAATTTTTTATTCATATTTTGCGTAAGCATGACTACATCCTCTTATTAAAACTTTAATTTTTTGGGTCAGAAATATATATTTTTCTGGTCATATTTGGTCAGAAATCAGAATGAATCTTTCATTCATGGGTGCAATTCTGGGCATTGTGCAACTGTGAAATTACTGACCCTTCAAATATCACTTAATGGGCCCTCATGACCAACGTTATACCACTTTACCAAAAACATTTCTCCCCGGCTCAGCCCACTCTCCTGTCCAAATTTGATCACAAATTAATACTTAATAGTGACATTCTGACCAAAAAAAAAATGAACATAAATAAATTAACGATAATGAAAAATTATGAAATGTAATAAAAAAAAAGTCCTTCTAACATGTGCCCTTATGACACATGTTAAGGTTTCTTATGATTGGTCAAGTGAGTTTTCAAACATTAAAATTTATCTTTTAAATGAATTTTTGTAGATTTCAAAATATGAGATGCTCCATTAAGGCACTAACCAATCAGAATAAAACTTAAAATGTGTCATAAGGGCACAGGATAAATCATAAAAGAATAATTTCTATTTCCTCAAACAACATGTCATGCTTTCAAAAAGTGAAGTTTAAGTGATTTCAAAAATCCAGTAAAACGATCAACGTGACCAAGAATTATTTGAACTAACTTAATAATTAGAGAAAGAAATTAAATAATCTTAATAACACAGACAACTTCAAAGATATATAATGACTTGACACTGGCAGTGTTGACTATTAAAGCAAGGAGGAACAGGCATTGAAATCTTTGAAGGCTTCAAGGTTGTGACTTGTGAGTGTAATTTGGTGATGGAGGTTCCAAATAAGAGAAAACCCAGAGTTCTATGCCTCCATGGATTCAGAACAAGTGCGAAGATTTTCCAGAATTTGATTGGAAAGTTGCCGGAGATTGTACTCCAAAAACTGGACCTTGTTTTCTTAGATGGTCCCTTTCCAGCACAGGGCAAATCTAATGTTGAAGGCATCTATGACCCTCCTTTCTATGAATGGTTCCAGGCAAATCAGGTGAATAATATTACTTATGGATCTTACTTCATCTTCTAATATTCCACTATAGCCTGCAATTTATATATCGTTATTGTTGAGCAGGATTTCACAGAGTTCTTCAACTTTGAAGAATGCTTAGCTTACATTGAAGATTTCATGGTGAAAAACGGCCCTTTTGATGGCTTACTGGGATTCTCTCAGGGGGGTTTTTTATCAGCTGCAATACCAGGAATGCAGTCTCAGGTACTATTTTGAAAGCTTGTCTTTTTGTTTTGGTCAAAGAATGAATGAATGAATGGTTGAATTTTTGAAGATGAGGTTAATGTGATAACTAGGGCGTAGCTCTGGGGAAGGTGGAGAAGATAAAGTTTCTGATTGTGATAGGAGGAGGGAAGTTTGGGGAAAAAATGATTGGAGTGCCTAAACTTGCTTCTCATGCGTTTTCTGAACCAATTCGCATCCCTTCTCTCCATTTGATTGGTAATTTCAACATACTATATAATATATATAAATGTTATCTCTGATGAATTATATGAAATTATATGTAAGCTATATAACTTTGATTGATATTATTGTGTGGTGAAGGCGAAAAGGACTTCATGAAGGAAGAGGGCTTTGCACTACTGAAAGCATTCGTGGACCCTTGTGTGATTCATCACAAAGAAGGCCATACAGTCCCCAAACTTGGTTAGTGTATTGTTGTGTTTAAATTTTCCACAATCTGGTCTGGTGTTACAAATTTGAATTCTTCCCAGAGATTTGAATTTTTCTTATGATGTTGATTATCTGAGTTTTGAAACGATGTTTAATTTCTTGTTTCATACAGATGATAGCGGTCTGGAAACTATGTTGGCCTTCATTGAGAAGATTCAGAGCATTCCACCAGATGCTCTCAACAACACCTCAACCTCTTAAAGAAATACTTTTGATATGATGCATTGATATTAACCTTGAATAAGTTGTAATTGCTTGGGATCGGGTGGTGTAACGACGAAGAATTTATAAATCATTGATGTTATTTTGCACTGAAAAAAAATATCAATCTTGCTGTATCAAGTTAAACAAACAAAACATTCGTGAGTTATGTTGTTGCCATTAAGACTCATGTTTCCTTGGTCGCTTATTTCATTCGAGAGTATGCGTAAAATACACAGATAGAGAATAGCATTTTAACATTGAGAATTAGTTTGGGGTTAAAACTTAACCTACAAATTGAAGATTGATCCAAAACCAACACAACAGTCCATGTGTTGGCACATGGACTAATCCACAGATGCATCATCATATACTACTTGCATAGAAGAATAAGCAGTGGATTTTCGACCATTGTTCCAAAAAAGAAATTTCTTTTCCCTTAACCCTTCTAATTTTTTATGTTTAAAATTTACTTAATTCAATGTTATTAAAACCGGACCGGACCCGGTCAAAGGAGGGGTTCAAGGTTCAATGGTTCAATCAGGGTTCAATTGGGGTCGGACCGTTTTTAAATTAATTAATTAATAAATAATATATTAATAAATAATAAACCGACANAAAAAAAAATCACAAGAAAAAAATAAACCCTAAGTACTAGAAACAACGCTTATCAACTATTCACTTTTGGAACAATGCTCCAAGACGTTCCTTCGCCTCCAATTCTTTCGATGGCGATGTGCCTATCTATTTCCCTCGTCTCTTTGCCAAATGTAGCAATGGAGGAAAGAAAGAGCATCTTCAAGCAACTATCTCTATTGATTTGAAGATCAAATCTGAGTTCGTCTTCTTAATTCTTCCTCCTAATTCCACTTACTCTCTCACTCCCACTCCCCTTCATCTTCTTCTCCTTCTCATTCTCACTGTCAGACTCTAGATTTTGCAAAGCCTATCAAGCTCAACAAGTGAACCGGATGAACCCTCAAAACCGCCGGTTCAGTCCGGTTTTCCCGGTTCTTGACCGGTTCTTTGCTTGCCTGGTTCTTGGAGAGGCTCGGACCGGACTAGAGCTCGATCCTCGTTTCAACCGGTTGGACCGGCCGGTCCGGTTTTAATAACCCTAATAATTCTTATCTATATATTTTCCCAGTATAAAAGCACACTAATTTATAGGTATACAGTTTTTGTCAGTAAAATTGAGTGAATTGTTGATTTCATTTTGTGAAAATCAAGTTATTATTTATGTGAGAATTTTATATAATGTAAAAGATATATAATTTGAAATTCAAGCATTCACATCAATCATAATGTCTGGAAAAGAAAAAGTTAAGATCAACCTAGAGTCAGAAAGCATCTAAATGTCAAGTATTGGAATCCACTTGGAAAAATTAAGTTAAGATCAACCATGAAAAAGACTTAACGATAAGAAATTACTTTGTTAAATGAATTTGAAATAAGAAATCATAAATGAATATTCTATTGTTTGAACAAAACGTAAAAGAATAGTGGACATGTTGATTTCGTGGTAAGTTTGATATGCCCCGTGTAGCACGAGTTTGTGAAGCGTAGCCAATGACGCTTCTTATTGTGGTTGAATAATCAATAATCATTAAACAACAAGTTTATTTGAAGGCGTGATTTGAGGAATTGGAATAAACATTAAGAAGATGGTGAAGCAGAGAAAACCCAGAGTGCTGTGCCTCCATGGATTCAGGACAAACGCTAAGATTCTGCACAAGTTAGTCACAAGGTTGCCAGAAACTGTTCTTCAAAAACTGGACCTTGTCTTCCTCGATGGACCCTTTCCAGCACAGGGTAAATCTGACGTTGAAGCCATCTATGACCCTCCTTTCTATGAATGGTTCCATGCTAACCAGGTGATCATTAATCAATATTATTATATCTATGGGTATATTCTATTGTACATGTACATTCTCTTGTATATATTTCTTTTAATTTAATCTTGATCCTATTCTCTAGGACTTCACTGAGTTCTTCAACTTCAAGGAATGCTTAGATTATATTGAAGATTACATGGTGAAAAATGGTCCTTTTGATGGTTTACTAGGATTCTCTCAAGGAGGTTTTTTATCAGCTGCATTACCAGGCATGCAGTCACAGGTGCCTGCTTACATATCTCTTAATTAGTCAACGAATATAATTAGTGAACTAATTGAATACTTGAATGTGATTATTGCAGGGCGTAGCTCTAGGGAAGCTAGAGAAGATCAAGTTTCTGATTGTGATATCAGGAGGGAAGTTTGGAGCTAAAAAGTTTGGAACGCCTAAACTGGCTTCCAATGCATTTGCTAAACCAATTGACATCCCATCTCTTCACTTTATTGGTAAAAATCTCAAGAAACTTCAAAATTATATTAATTTCAGTTATATATACGCCTGTCACTTTCTGGTTTCAAAATTGTGGCTACATGCTTTGATGGATGCATATATAATATTGTGAATTGTGTGGTGAAGGTGAAAAGGACTTCTTGAAGGATGAGGGGATTGCATTACTGGAAGCATTCGTGGAGCCTCGTGTGATTCATCACCCCATTGGTCACACAGTCCCTAGGCTTGGTTAGTATATCTTGCAATATAATTAATGTTATAATCTGATTGGCTTACCATTGATGTTATAATAATCTGAGTTTTGGAATGATATTTCTTTGTTTGTTTATACAGATGATAAGGGTCAGGAAACTATGCTGGCCTTCATCGAGGAGATTCAGAGTAAAGAATCACAAGTTGCGCACCACACTACTTGAACATTCATTTTCATCCGAATTACTTGTAATATTCTGCCTGCAGTGATATTGATATTATTATTAACCTTTAATAAGGTACTACTTACTGCCTATGATGTGGTGGTGTAGTGCGATGACTGAGGACGAATGTTAAAATAGAAACAATTTATAATTTGATATTAATTTTCTAGGGGGTTCATGAGACTCATGCTTTCCGAAATGACGCATTCAACTATGTTCATTGTTTACCAAAACGGCAAGTGATGATTAGTATTATACCGGCCTCTGCATCAATCAAGTTGTTGCATGCACGTCTATATCGATCAACCAATCGAGGATTCTTATAATAAACATGTTTATAGTTATAACCTCAATGAGTTTGGCTTTACTATTAGAAAGACCAAAATAATGTCATTTTCCGTTATCATAAACATAATATTCTCTTACTCCTTATCAAATCGAAAGACAAGTTACAATTTTGTAGAACTCTAGATTTTATAATTTTGACATTATGATCTCTGCCTTCGTTATATAGTTAATATCGAATAAGCATAACCTATACAAAATGATCATTTTAAAAATTTATCAAGCTTGATTTCAAAAGGTAACTTTATTTTAGAATGTTATAAAAGTATAAGAACAAATTAAGTTGTTAATATAAAAAATGAGAACATAATATGAAAATGCATAAAAAGGAGGTTGGTAGCTCCTATTTGCAGTATTTTAGTTTTGACATAATAGTAATAAAGTGAATTGGTATTGTTAATTCCTAAATTGGCAAGAAAGGAAGAACTGGGTAGGATAGGGAAGATAGGAGAGAGTGACAGAAAGAAAGAAAGAAAGAAAGAAAGACGGGATGTCCATGTTACGTTGTTGGCGCTAAAAAAAAGTCAATGATTGATATTTGGTCCAAATTACTATTCTAGTTCTCCTTTCCGGATTCCTCCCTCCTTTACCAATCAATACGATCAATCCCCCAATATGAAACTTGTTCATTCCATACTCAATTAGGAATTTAGGATAGTGTCACGCGCCGTCTTACGCGCCTCCGATCTCTCTACTTTTGGATCCCCAATTTTCACGCCATGGAAGATCCGAAGCCGGATCCCGGCCTCAACGACCAAACCAAGCTCCACCAGCCGGAACACAAATCCGATCCAAAAGACACAGCTCACACCGCCGCCAACGGAGACGGGATCGCGGCGGTTGCCGTGAAGGCGTCGCCGGCGGGATCGGAATCGGAACCGGAATCGAAACCACAGGATTCCACGGGGCCCTCGGTGCAACGCACCGCGTCAACCGGTAGTGTCAGGAAGTCTGTGCATTGGAACCCCAATTTGGTTTCTGAATCCACCTTTGTATCTTCCCCTGAACAATTCCGCTCCAACAGTTTTTCTTCGACTTCTATTAATGTCAGGGGTCAGTATG
This sequence comes from Chamaecrista fasciculata, assembly GCA_003254925.1. NCBI lineage: Eukaryota > Viridiplantae > Streptophyta > Magnoliopsida > Fabales > Fabaceae > Chamaecrista > Chamaecrista fasciculata. The sequence continues at coordinate 50,447 of QANZ01029007.1, read as the reverse complement.
CTGTATATATGAATGTTTATGCACAGTTGTGTTTGTATTTGTGTGTGTGTGTGTGTTTTGTCTTTTGTGGAGCTAATGGGACAAACCGGCGCTTCTGATCAGAGACGGTAGAGACTGTTCGGAATGTGCTTGGAAGATGGGGAAGAAAGGTAGGAGAAGCGACTAAGAAGGCTGAGAGTCTGGCTGGAAACACTTGGCAGCACTGTAAGTTTTATGTCTTTCGTTCTTCACTTCTCTTTTTAATTTATTTGTTGTTCTGGTTCTTTTCTGAAGGATTAGTCTCTGGCTTGTTTAGAAAGAATATTCATTGAACGGCAATGTCTGTTGATTCACTGGTGCCACAACAATATACATTTGTTAAAATGCGTGTTCATATCGGTAGCTTTCTGTGCTTCCTTGCTTGTTGTTGCAACTTCATTACATTGAAACCACAAACTGCTAGATAACTAATACTAGAGTTATGGAAACTCGAGTATGACAATGATCATGAATTTGTCAGAAACGTCCAATAGATTGTTTTGTGTTGATATAGCCTCCTAAAAATGTGATATTTGTATTATTGTTTAGTTTTTGATATAACATGTCCAAGTCTTCAAGATATATTTGAAGTTTTCCTTAGACGGTCCAAAATCTTTGTCCAATACTCAATGTAGCATCTGGCCTCCCCCCGCTCCCGAAAACCCCTTCCCAATTTTCTGTTGATCTTAATTCTACATCATAAAGTACTGAATTGACCCTTTTTCAATTACATTATGTTAAGTGAAAACAAGCCCTAGTTTTACTGAAGCTGCCCTAGGAAGAATTGCCCAGGGAACAAAGGTTCTAGCAGAAGGTGGTTATGAGAAGGTATTTCAGCAGACATTTGAAACAGTTCCAGAGGAACAGCTTCTGAATTCTTTTGCATGCTATCTATCCACGTCAGCTGGTCCAGTGATGGGAGTTTTGTATATATCCACCGAGAAAATTGCTTATAGTAGTGACAGTCCTATTTCATATAAATCTGACAACCGAACAGAGTGGAGCTATTATAAGGTACATGCGCAATAACCTTGAAAGACTCTCTAGATAAGAAAAGTATTGGCATGGAGATATGATTCCCCACTCTAAAGTTTAGTTTGATTTATAAATTTTCATTGTTCATCAAATTATTGTTGCATTGTCCTTAGTCAGGACAGATCTAAATTTAATTGAATGTGATGTTGGTCTGCAAATTTGTACATATCTTGGCATAGGCCATATTGTTATTTAGTCAAGGGGAATAACTTCTCTGTGGAATGCCTAATTGATTGAAATTTATTTTATTTGCGTATGGTCAAGATTGTAAATGTAGTAGACCTTAGTTAGGTATCTTCATATGAAATTTCAATTATCTTATGCCAAGTCTATGGTGCAACAATTGGCTCGTGCAGCATGCCTGTTGACTGCTGCTGATTGATCTTTAGTTTTGACTCTGAATTTGACCCATAACTGTAAGTTGGATCCAACTGCAGAAGCTAATGATCATTAACATAAGTCAACAAGTTGTTGCATTATATAGTTTCACAGTGGTTATTTTAGCTGAGTCATCATCAAGCTGGGTGAGATAAGTAGGATCATTATAGTTCATTTCAATTGTCATCCTTGGGTCTCTTTGCCTATTAATTATGAGAGGGAGTAGATTTTCTCGTTGATTTCATGCTAGTGGCAGACATCTTCATTATAGCATACATGGCAAGGCTGAAAGTGAGTGTTTCTATTCATGTCAAAATTTGTCTACAATGGCTAATGAATTCATTGTAATATGAAGTTTTTTTTATAGAATACGGGTACGGGTACGGCACCATTTTTTAAGTTCCCGTGCCGTGCTTCATAGGCTATAGCTTTGAGCTGGCTGAAGTGGCTTGATTGCCTTAGATTAAGAAATCTGTTTTGCCATGAGGGGATGTGTCCTTTCTAGTCATCTGTATAATATTCTGAGTTTCCTTGAATTTAATTGTCTAATGCACAAAGATAATTTTCTCTAATTTTGGCATGTGGCTTTATCATGGTACTTGGGTTCTCATCACAGATTTAGTTATGCTGTTAGGACTACTCTTGGACTTTAATTGTCTTAGATTTAGTTTAAGTCATACTCACTACTCAGCTGCTCTTAGCAATTCTTTAACATAAATCATTGAATATGTTTCTCTCTGAAAAATTATACCCTAGAACTTCATATTTGCTGCTGTCCACAGATGTCTTTTGTCTATTATAACTGCAAAATTAGAAAGAAGTCATGGAACCAGCCAAAATAGATTCAATTTGAAACGGTAGAGTTCATATTGTATGAAGAGAACATGAAATTTCCTAGCATAATCATTTCCTTGCCTTTTTTTGTTTTGTTTTTTTTTTTGTAGTGCATTCTCTGCACCATCAATGTCAATTATCAAATTTCTACTTGGATTTCTGTCCAATAAAAAAATAAAAATCATTGTGGGAGGCCATAAGTTATCCCAAGTGGAATGTTGGCTTCATTTACTTGGGTATGTTTAATTTGGAGAACGGAAGTTTCCAAAAGTTCCATAATTAAATCATAGCTAAAACGAAAGAAAGATCCATTTATCAAGTCTTTGTAAGTGTTGTGTTAACAACATTGATATTTCATATTCCTTTTATTTTTGTTGCGTTGTGGGCCTTGGGAGGTTTTGAAGCTTTTCTGATATACAGCGGTACAGCCTATTCCAGCCTTCTTCATCCTGCTTTTCCTTAACTATCTTCTGCCAGTCTTAATAGATGTAACAGGCTTCGTCAACCATTTCTTATTCTTTTTAGTAATTTAAACCCTCTTCTAATTTCCTGTTACCAGCAATTACTTATTTTTAACTGTAATGCCTAAATAAATAATTTCCTGTGAAATGTTTCCATGTAGGACATTCCCCTATAATGCTTGTTGCAAAATTTTAGTTCAACAATTGGAGTACTATAGGCCTCAGTGTCCTCTTCTTGAGCTAAAGTTCTTGTTCGATTTTTATAAATCATCACTTTTTTCAGGACAAAATAAATATAGTATGATTTTGTCCTCATCCTCTGGTCAAAATGATCATTGCTTGTTGCAAGTTTGAGAATCTGATTTGGAACTGGTGGTCATCTGTTGATGGTTTAGTCTTGGACTAAGCAATTGGAGCTTAAATTTGCAAACTACTCCTCATGGCTAGCCTAACTCCACCCCTTGTTTTCATGCTTAATGTTTAAACATTAAAACTTAAAAGCTTATGGATTTATATGTTGCTTAAAACACAATTAAATAAGATCTGCTAAGCCAGCTGTGCTTCGGCATTTTTTACCCCCTTGAGCTACGTCTTTTACTCTTCCAAATTCTTTTATCTTCAAAATAGTTACAGCAGCACCTTCGGTTTCTTTCTTGTTTTCTGTACTTCAGTGACTCTTATTCCGATAATCCGTTGTCTCTAGTCCAATTGAGACTGTTATAAAGGATATTTTTAATATGCAGCATGGATCTCGTGATATGAGTTCTCACAATAATGTGATACAGTAATATATTTATCTAGTTTTTATCCGTATCAAATGTTATTGACTAATTCTAATGTACATAGGTAATCATCCCGTTACATCAGCTAAAAGCAGTTAATCCTTCGTCGAGCAGAGTGAATCCTGCTGAAAAGTACGTCCAGGTGGTTTCTGTCGACAGTCATGAATTTTGGTTTATGGGGTTCTTGAACTACGAAGGTGCTGTCAACTCCTTGGAAGAAGCTATGCAAGCCAACAAAGTAACAGCTTAAGAAAGAACGAAAGCTGTCTGTATGGTCTAGACCTTCAAGTTTCAGCCCATTATGTAAGTTGTGCATCCTGAAATAGAAATCTATGAAAGACTTGATAGTTCTGGTCTTGGGGCAGTTGATTCAAGTATCATGATCCCTGCAAATTTTTGACCATTTTGTGGATATGAATTATCTGTAGGGACGATACCTAAATCATTTAAGGGGATCACAAGAATAGTTGAGGCTCAAAAAAGCGTGTCTACTTTTCCCTGATACTTCTGTAATCTTGGTTGTGGCAAATTGTTATATGAAAACTGATTAGCAATTCAAGGGACGTGCATTTTGAGGCAAAATTATATTTCATATCAAATATTTAATGTTTATTAAAAAATGATAAAATTGAATTTTATAATCTAGGATGTTTGTTAACCTAAAATAGTTCGACTACATGTCTTTATTGTCCTTCTCCTTAAAGGTCAATTGCATTGCTACGAGCATTTCTGGATATTGGTGCTTTCTGGCATGTTTCTTTTCATGTTCTTTCTTGTTTTTATACGTTTTTCTCTTTATATTGCTAACAAATTTTCTCAATTCTTATAATAGACATTGTTGTATTTTGGAATTCTTTTTTGCTTGTTACTTTTTTTTTTTTTTAACAATTGG
>QANZ01029007.1:35425-45910 GCA_003254925.1 Chamaecrista fasciculata | reverse complement strand
GAGTATTATTGATTCTAACATTGGGAGTTTGACATATTTTAACTGATACTCAGTATATAGATAATAATCCACTATTGCAATCTATCTATAGATTTTAAAAAAATTACTTGTGAGAAAACAAAGTCTTAAATTAGTAACCCTATCACTTGCTATTTGACTATACTATTTAATTTAAAAATCTCAAGCAAAATATATATGATATTTAAATTGTGAGCTAATCTCCTCAAAAGACTACAGTGTTCTCAGGAATGGATGAACTCTTCTCATAACTTAAAATACATCAATAGGCATCAAGACACCACCTGGCAAATTCAACTACACTGATTTCAAACATTAGAAAAATTAAAAGGCAAAATATGTCTTCCGGTGATAAGATACATTAAAAAAGAGAAAAGAAAAGATCGAGTCAGATTCCAATTTTGATGAATTGAAGCAGATGGAGGTTTGTCCTCTAATGGTGGATGGGTCTTGTGGTACAGCTAACCACTCCTGACAGGTGAATGACAGAGAACAGAGTGGCACGTCTGACTTCAATGTAATACATACACCCCATCACCCCATCACTTAATCACTTAGGTAACTTTCAACTTTCAAGGATTCAAGATTATAAGCTATAAGTCTTTTTTTTTTCTTTAGCACCGGTGTCCCAAACTTATTATCAAAGGTAGTATAAATTTGGTTCAGAATTTAGTCAAGATAAAGACCCCTCACCTCTCTCAACAAGTATTTTATGTTTGGATATGTATTACTCTCAACTAAGCCACAATCCCCAAGTATAAGCAGAAGTTTATAAAATAATTGTTCCATAAACAGTGGGTGTAACTCATTGAAATAAAGTGCTCTTGGATCTGACAATTACTTCCATTAATCTCTAAGTGATTATTAGTTTGTTTGAAATGTCAAAACAACTGTCTATTGGTTCTTTAGAGATAATTAAGAGGGGATGGGAAATTCCGTCAATAGAATCACTCCTTTTTCCTCATAGTGGAACAACAATTAATCATTCCAAGCTCCTCTTAATAATAATAATAATATTAACAACAATAACATATCTTTCTGTTATGTTTTTTTCAAATTACAATTGGCCCATATATCCCAAATTAACTAAACAGTAGGCACTAATATTACAATAAGCCCCCATTATATGTAGAAGTAATAAGATACTCTTTATTATACTTTTCCTTTTTTTTTTCTTTTTTGCCCGTCCCATTTTTAAGATGTTATTTTAATTAATTCGGACTTAATTTATATTCTACATTTAGCTGTGATAAAAAAAAAATTCTAATCAGAATAATTACGTGTGCGAGACTTTTAAACTCTTAATTTTTGTAATAATATCGAGTATTTTATCTCTTATTCACTTTGACTAATCTTATGTTGATATTTTTTTTTTCTTTTTTATCTTTCTCCTCTTGTAAAACTATTTTTTATTGTCACTAACTCTTAAAGTTAATTTTTCTTTTCTTTATTGTTTCTTCTTCATTATGCCTATATATAAAAATATGTTTTTAAATACTAAGAAGGTTATCTATAAAATTGAAAAATCAAAGTAGATTGGCTAAAGAAAATGAAGAGGAAGGGAAGAGGAATGATATTTCTATCATCCATTAATTTTATTGAATCAAATAAATTTGAATTTTCTCTTTAATTTTTATGAAGAACTCTTAAATAATATATCTACTGAAATTGTTTTATTCTTTTCCATTAAATAATTGTTTATTCTTTTCATTTTCATCAAACTTTCAAAGACCTTGATTGCAATTTAAGACAAGTATCAAATGGGTAAAAGTAATTTTTCCAACCATAATATTGATATAGTTATAAATGTTTTGTTAAAAATAAGTATATATGGAGAATCTATTCTACTGTAAAGCATGATTTACTTGACAAAAGTTTATTTACTAAAATCAATATAAGTTACTAGTTCTGAAATTATTTTATTTATGAATATACAAAATAAAATCTTGCCACAATAGCTGTAACACATGGCAAATGATGGTGTATACAAATTGATCCCGGATATCCTGAAATTAATCTCGATTTCTACCAAATTCTTTTCATCATAATTTGTCAGCTCTCAGTTCTTTCATCGCATGCCTCAAAGTAAAAAAGTAAAAGTGTGGAAAAAAATATACGTAGCTATATATAGGCCGGTGTTTACATAGTCTGGAAGTGGGACTATAATTACCCTATACCAATTTATCAGTAATTTCAAGTTGGGTCATATTAGGGTATGATTATATATAAAGTTTGTAATATTTTTGCTATCAACTTTGCTAATACGCTGTTAAACATAGAATGGGTTAAAAAAAAGAGGAGCTTTTAAAAAATTTGTCATTTTTTTTATAGAGAAACTTATAATATTTTTTTTTTTTCTAAAGGATTTTGGCCCAGAAGGCGAGAGGATGATCATCTACCATTAATTGGCATAGATTAACGAGTGGCAAATGAAAGGTCCCAAATATCTATTAGTTAATTAATTGCTCTGTATATAATGTTTCTCTTATAATTTTCTTGTTATGATTAATTCTTGTTTTTTGGGTGGTGTTCAAAGTTCACTCCTGTGAAAGTGAGAGGGAGAAGTGCGACATCCCATATGGCCTGAATCAGTGTTTTACACTAATCATGGTTTAGAGATCTCACTATGATAATGGACGAACCTAAAAGGTTCTTATCAAGGAATCTCTAGCTACTTAACTGTTTATAAAGCAGGCTTAATTAGATGACCCACTTCTATCTTTCATTTGCACGCGGGAATTTCATTTCTTAAGATTACATGCACTTTACAACACTCCTTTAAGTAGGATTAAAGCTGCATCTGAAAAGTAAAACCAAAGCAAAAGCAATTATATATTTTACTGGCAGCCATTTTAGCTGATGCATCATGCACACATATATATCGCTGCCTAAACGTTATACATAACTACAAGAGAAGACAACACAGTCACATCTTCAGATCAAATTATTTATTTGAAATCAGTAGCTCCGGGGTCAATTCATGAGCAGGAAAACCCACAATCGTTTATTAATTTCTATCATCCATTAATTTCACACACACACACACACACTAGCTAGGTCAATACGTTGCTGAGAGTTAATTGCTATATACTTATCATATATGTTGCTTTAAGAAATGGGGCTAGATGGTCCATGTAATAATTTATGACACAAATAATTAGCCCTAATCTTTGTCGGCGTGAAAAAGGAAAATTTGTTTATTGTCTAAAGTTGGGTTCTTCAAAACTAGCTATAACAGTTAAAGCTCATTGCTTTTTGTGATTTTCATGGGTTTAACTTTAATTGTACTCTTTAGGTGGACTAAGTGTATAAATATGTAATAATTAAAATGGAATAAAAGTTCCTTTTTCTTTTATTATATATCCCTGGCCTTTTCTGGTAATTCCTGTTTATTAACTATTATTTGGTAAAAGTATTAATTTCGTCCCCAAACNGAAATGGGGCTAGATGGTCCATGTAATAATTTATGACACAAATAATTAGCCCTAATCTTTGTCGGCGTGAAAAAGGAAAAATTGTTTATTGTCTAAAGTTGGGTTCTTCAAAACTAGCTATAACAGTTAAAGCTCATTGCTTTTGGTGATTTTCATGGGTTTAACTTTAATTGTACTCTTTAGGTAGACTAACTGTATAAATATGTAATAATTAAAATGGAATAAAAGTTCCTTTTTCTTTTATTATATATCCCTGGCCTTTTCTGGTAATTCCTGTTTATTAATTATTATTTGGTAAAAGTACTAATTTCGTCCCCAAACTTTTTTTGCTGTCAATTTCGTCCCCAAACTTTACACCAACTGTCAATTTCATCCTCAATTTTTTTTTGCTGTCAATTTCGTCCCCAAACTTTACATCAACTATCAATTTTGTCCCCGATCTTTCACATTTTTGTCAATTTTATCCTTTTGATTAACTTCTTTTAATAAATTAACGACAGACTGCATCTTATTTTGGAATCTAAGTTAGGATTTGAGTTTCTTTTTCTATCAATTTTACATTATATATCGTTAACCACATAGATTTTGTCGTCAATATTTGGCTAAAGTAAGAGCAAAGGATAAAATTGACAAAAATGTGAAAGATTAGGGACGAAGTTGACAGCAAAAAAATATTGGGACGAAATTGACAACATGTGTAAAGTTTGGGAACGAAATTAACAGCAGATGCAAAATTTTGGGACGAAATCAGCCTTATTATTATTATTCTTGTTGTTGCTTCTCGGGTTATATGTTGGTGAATGATGGAGTAACTCAACACTCAACACTCAACACTCCACGGTGAGAATGGGCTAGCTAGGTTGAAGTTTGAATGGGCTTGTCATTCAGCAAAAGTATGCAATTCCACTGTTGCATTAAGTCATTATTGCCCTTCATCAAAGTTGTGTGTAGGTAAATGAGTGTACTTTACTTGTTCCTCAATATTCTCCAATTATATATATATATTACAAGTCCATGTAAGACCATGTCGGTGCCCTATATGCACCTTAACTTGCTTTTAGGTCATCATAATTAGTTTATGTTTTAGCCTTAGTTTTTGTCTAAGTTTGCTATCATTTCTGGGCCCTTCTGAATTTATTTTCTTTCTTTCTTTATTTTATAATGTACATCTGACTTTCGAGTTTGAGAATTGGCCAATAACCTAGTATTTGTTATATATATATATATATATATTGTTTCACTTAGATTTGGTGCATCGCAATGTAGAAAGAAGTTGAGAGGAAGTTGAGAGGGGATGTCTTATCTCAGTTTTTTTATTTAAATATATATTCTTTTGCTTATTGCCTTGTCCAACAACCAACAATATTACTACTTACTTTCAAATTTCAAATTTCAATTAATTATTCCCCTCAATCGGCCCCTCCTATTTTCTGTCAACATTTGGTTAAATTAGGTATAATTATTTACATAGGTTTCCTTTGCATGATTATAAATCAATGTAACTTTTTCCTTTCTCAAATCATGACCTGATTGAGAACTGATGAGATAATTTGAAGAAAACAATTATAAATTTAAAATTGAATCAAACTATATTCAAATTAAAATTCCACATTGCTATTCTTTTTTTTTTCCTTTCTGTTCTGTCTATTCAATCATATACTACAAAATTAGTAATCAAATATAAATAATATTTAGTGAGCTTCACAAGTATCAACATATGTATTAATTTTATATAATTTATGTAAAAACAGTATAAGTTAAATATAATAATAAATTGTAGTATTTTTATAGTTTAATTATTCCATTTTTAATTATAAATAATGATACAATTTTTCCTCCTAAAAATTAACATAAAAAATAAAAATCATGATTAAACCTTTTTTTTTGGTGAAATGATTAAACTTATTTAATCTCTAATGAACATCTCAATCAAACAAATTTATAATATCTTACATTAAAATAATATAATTATTTAAATTAAAGTGAAGATAGTGAAGATACTATTTAATTAATTTTCAAAGATAATTTAATATAACAACCTCTCACATTATATATATTAAGTTTTGCTTGTTTGGGTGGTGTCAAAATTATTTCCTTTTTTTTGTTGAAGGTGTCAAAATTATTTCAAGCGCAAAACTTTCTGACCTCGTATAATTCCTAGTAATATGAGAATTTTGGCACACTTGAGGGGAGTCTGGCTCCTTGGATTAGGATGATCTAAAGTAAAGATTTTTATAAAATTTCCGAAATTTAGAGAGAAATAAAAAGAGATAAAAAAATGTCTCATATATTTAATTATGTGACACATAACTGTTTTATTTGTTTCTATCTCTTTTTAGATTTCAAAAACTTTACAAGAAATATCCGAGATTCTAATCCTTGGTCCTTAATGGGTGTGCTTGTGTTTTCCCTGGTGTACCAATATATACAAGATTTATTATTTTTTTAACGGGGTGGAGGGAAGGATGAGATTTTAATTTAAAACAAAAAAATGGTCCCCCTTTTCCCCCTCCTCCAATGGAAAGATCTTAAATGCTTCCATATATAAAAACAAATATGTAAAGAAATCAGTTGTAAATCTATTTGCTGATCTATATGTTTTTGCAATTCAATTGTGGTGTGTTAAGAGACACGTGCGTAGAAATGAAGGGAAAAATATAATCCGTATTGACCGTTTGTTTTGAGCCATTCAATTTTGTGGGTGTGAGATAATAGTACGTATTAAATGAATTGTTAAGAATATATATATGATATATAAGTGCGCCTTTTTGAAAGTGTGAGAAAAGAATTGAGGTTGAAATATATATAAGAAAGAAGGAGGGAAGTAGGTAGGTGTAAAAAAAGAAGAAAGGAGGGGCATGATGATGCAATTGTCATAAAATGACACATGATGAACTGATGAAAATGCAGGGAGGGGAAGGGAAGGGCTTTCGATTACTAGCAAGAAATGTGAGTAAGCACTGAGGCTGAGTGTGAAGGCCGAATATCTTCCATTTGGGTACCATGTGGATGCTTAGTGGAGCTACCATTTGACTTTGTCACACCAAATATGGCATCCTTTCTTCTCTCTCTATATAATACAATACATATATACTTCTTTCACTAGCTAGGAATTAATTAATTATATTGGAAAACCAAATATATACATAGTGGGTGTGGGTGAGTTAGAGTGTAGATTGTAGAATCAGATTCTGGGTGTTGTGGGTATATGTAAGATGTGGTAAATAGTAGAAGAAGAAGCAGAGAGAAAAGAAAAGAAAAGCAAAGCAAGAAGCAAGGAGAGGGAGATAGGGATGGGGGCCACAGTCTTACAGTACTGTACATGTATGTGTGAGAGAGAGAGAAAGAGGACGTACATGAGAGAGAAAGGAAAGAGAGAGAAAAGCTGCAAAAGAATATAGAAATGGAAATCACGATCGTCCCACTCTTTTTCTCGTCTTGTCACTATCCACTTCCCTTTTCCCCGCAGTTCTCTCTCTATTCTCTCACTCCTCTCACCCTCACCCCCAGGGGGACACACAACACTCCTTCATTATATTTCTCTCCGTCCCGTTACACATAAGATTCTTGTTCATTCATTCATCCTTCACTGTTCCGTTATAATATAAGGTCACTTGGTTGTCATGGCACGTTGGCGTGCAAGGAACAAGATATACATATACATATATAGAGAAAGGAAGAGAGAGAGAGACATCAAATATCAAATATCAATATCATCATCATTCAACCATATTCCATTGCCATGAGAATACAATTAAAAAGTGTCGTTTCTCTTTCTGTCTTCTACCTCCGGTTCCCCTCCAGCTGACACACAAACACAACACGCCATTTTAATTTCCTCTTCATTTTCACCATCCCTAGCTCTAAACAACCAATTACACCCCTTTCATTTTTACTTACTCATCCAATATCTTCATTTTGAATTACATATATACATCCTTCTAATTACTTATCTTTAAAATTTATGTATACGACTGCATATGTATATAGAAGCTAGTTTGTTAACTTTTGAAAGTAAAATTGATTAATTATGCAAAAGTAAATAAATGATTAGAGAGATAAAAAAAGAAAGTGAAAGGCAAAGCACAAAAACACGAGAAAGAGAGTGAGTAGTAAGCCTGCGTGCGTGTGTCAGCACGTCCCGTCAGACGTCCCTCCATCCGTTTTGGCTGTTTCTGGACCCTATCACATGAACTCCCTTCACTTCTCCTTTATATTTCTCCCTTTTTCTAAAAAAGATTTTTGTTCCTTTCTTTTCTCTTTTTATCCCCCCACTCCACTCTAAATCAAATCTCATTCACACACCATAATTGATTCGTAATTCAAATACATCTATCTAGAAATCAAATCTTGATGACAATATAGCCATGTTACGTTTTTGGTACGTAGGACGTGCAAGTGCCAGCTTGTGGATCCAAATTCCTAGCTCCCTATATATTCTGTTAAAGGATTAATTGTATATGTTTCCGTAATGAAAAGAGCAGAGGGAGGGGTCGTATTTCATAAATAGGGCCTTTTGGGGTATAATTAGGACAAACGACATCTTGTTTACCAATTATTGTTGAGATCTATATATGCATGCAATGTCGCTGTTGTTTTATGATGATTGTTATTTACTTATTTATGAATGATTACTTAATTTGGTTAAAATGGATCTGCGGCTTGGGACGGAGGTCGCGAGTGTTTTGTTAGCAAATTTATGAAACGACAATTAATTTGACATGAGAGGATATGAGGTGACACAAATTTTATATCTTGACATAACCCTACTCTCTTTTTTGACTAATTGTTTGTCCATAATGGGTCCAGAACACACATTATGTAATAAAACAGCATCACTGCAATTTCTAATTAGAATTAAGAAGGTGATAGTAAAGAAAAAAAAAAAAAAAAAAAAAGATGGGCGTGTAAATCCAAGGGCAGGGGTGTGAGTTGATGATTGAGTGTTAACGAAGAAGATAAGATAAAGAGTGATGGCTCCTTGCATCGTTTTTTTCTGCCATCTACTATTTNTATAAGTAAGGATAGATTAGTAATTGTAAGAGAAAATGAGATGATGTTGTGAATGAGATGATGATGTGGATGAGATGAGATGAGATGGAGGTTCCAAAAAACACCTAACCATTACTGTTCATCCAATCCTAAGATGAGATGATGATTGAATGAGATGAGATCAGGATGATGCTCTTCCCAAACAGGCCCTAAGTTGTTGAAGTTTATGGTGTCTAAAACCAATTTCAATCAAAATAATAAGATATTTTTGCCAAAGTGCAAATTTGATTATATAACTTTACCCTAGTTTCCAAAACTGTCCTATAACTTTTTTTGTCTTGAATTTGGTCCTGTATCTTTGCTCTAGGTCCCAAATCAGTCCTATATCTTTTTTTGTCTCAGTTTTGGTCCCATAAGTTTTGAAACCCTCCCACCGTTAGTCCTCCGTCTATTTTAAATTACAGTTTAGTCCTGAAAACTTCAAGTCTCTTTCACTTTAGTCCTTGACTATCAAAATAAAAGTGAAAGAGCATCCCTGGAGATTCTCAAACCTTACATCTTGGTCCCTAATCCATGAATTCTTCATGAAACGGAATATAAATGCAAAAAAAAAAAACAAAAATTAAAAGCAAATGACAGAGGGACCAAAACTGAAAACGCAGAAAATTTAACACCCACCGAAAAATGTATGAAAATTGCCGAGGAACTCAAAAACTCATCCAGAAACCCCAATCCTCACTGAAATCTCACTCAAATAATCGCTCTCAAATGCTTTAATTAAGAAAGAATTTTCGAAAATTGAAACTGTTGAGGAGAGAGGTGATAAAAGATTCCCTTACAGTTGGTATAAGCATTTTGGCTATCAAAGTAGTGAGAATATTCTTCAAACTTTTGAGTAGGGAGGTGTTATTGTGTTTGAATAACCATTTTCACACTTCTAACGATTTAGTCATTGAATAATAGAAATATACTATTTAGTCACTGAATAACTATAAATGTCAAATCAAACGTTACATACATATTTTCGTGCCTGTTAGGGCACGGAAAGCCCCTAGTTATATTATATGTGTGAGGGTGTTTTGGTTGGTCAAAAATAATTAAATTAAAATTAAAAAATAAGAAATAAACATGTGGAACTTGATAATTGGCTAACTGTATAGATAATGGGAGAGAGAAAGTAGTATATGAGATTTAAGAAAGTGAAAACTTATTATTTGGTCTTCTAATTTTCACATTTCTAACGATTTAGTCCTTAAATAATAGAAATATACTATTATATATGTGTGAGAGGTGTTTTAGTTGGTCAAAATTAATTTTATTATGAAATATTAGAAGAGAAAAAAATAATAGAGAGAGTTAAGTAACTTTTCGCTACTTTGATAGCAAAAAGAAACTTTCTACTATTTCAATTAAAAAATTATTATTAAAATAAAATAAAATAAAATAAATAATATATTATAATAAATTAATCAAAATATAATAAAATATTTTTTAATTTTAAAATTTTAATAATTATTAAATTTATACAAAGCAAACTAGTATCTTATACCTTTGACTGAGCGATCAGCCAATCCATATATTTAAAATCTAGTTTCGCCAATCAATAGACCAAAGAATACATCACTAGAACACAAATATATTTCTGAAATCCCTTACATTTCTTCTATCACCTCTTTCCTCAAAAGTTTGGATTTTACCTTATTTTTCAAAACTATATTTGTGTTCTAGTGATGTATTCTTTGGTCTATTGATTGGCGAAACTGGATTTTAAATATATGGATTGGCTTATCGCTCGGTCAGAGGTATAAGATACTAGTTTGATTTGCATAAATTTAATAATTATTAAAATTTTAAAATTAAAAAATATTTTATTATATTTTGATTAATTTATTATAATATATTATTTATTTTATTTTAATAATAATTTTTTAATTGAAATAGTAGAAAGTTTCTTTTTCTATCAAAGTAGTGAGAAGTTACTTAACTCTCTCTATTATTTTTTTCTCTTTTAATATTTCATAATAAAATTAATTTTGACCAA
>QANZ01029007.1:4252-35290 GCA_003254925.1 Chamaecrista fasciculata | reverse complement strand
AAAAAAAAAAAAAAAAAAAAGATAAACTGATATGGGTTTATAAAGAGAGACATGACATCAATATAATTAATGCAATATTACTGCCATTAACATCGTCTAGGTGTCCTATTCCATCAGATCTTCCTCTTCATTACCATTTGTTTTTCTTTGTATAGAAATGTTGTTGAGCCTAGCTAATAAATTAAACCACTCATTGATTGTCGACATACTAGACATGGGTGCCCTTTCCTTTCTATGTTGCTAGGGTAGCTTGAATGCTCTTTTCCAGAGAAAGGACCAAAGAAAATGGCTTCTTATTTCCCACAAACTTTCTGTGGATTGTGATGTTTCGATCTTATATACATATGTATATATGGTCTTTTACTCTTTTACATATATATATGTAAACAATTCAAACTCTGATCGGTCAAGAGATTATTTTATTGAATTTCTTCTATATTTATCTAATTATATATTTGAAATTTATTATTATCACACAATAGATCGATTTTTAAAATAATGTAATAATTTTTTAAAAAATAAAGATTTAATTAAAAAAGATGAAGCTCTCCATTTTAAACTTGTACTTACACCGAAACATGCATGGCAATCACTTTCCCCATCCCTGTGGATATGCCCTTTAGTTGGTGGAGATGCTAACCCCTCAACGCAGAGTCCCCCCTCAAAACTCATGTCGTTTCCCCTTTACATGTATTCAACTTCTAAATTCCATCCCCCACCCAAATCATCTATCCGTTCTGTCTTTCCTTCTCGGTTACTGATTACAAATTAACAAGTTGGTTCCAATTGTTATTCTTAGCAATAATAGTAATCTAACATTGTGATTAGAAATAGTAGTCCATACTAACTCAAGGTTTACTAGGGAAGATATGATAGATGAATTAAATTAAGAGGAAAAAAGAGTAGGTAGTTTAAAATTAAAAAAAGAAAGGAATAGGATGTTGACGCAAAAAAGAGCGTCAGGGATGTCGGAGAAGACCACACGTAGCAGCAGCAGCCATTAATGCCGACAATTTCTATTTTTATTTTCCTATGTAACTCCCTTGTCTCTATCCCCACCCTACCCCACACTCTCTCTCCTCTTGCGGGAACATTCTACTGTAGCACGCGCCACCTTCACGCGCCACCGCCAGATGGGGTCCACGTCACGTCAGTTCGTTTCAGGTACGGGAATGCGTGCACTCAGGAACGCCCTGATACTGACTCGCAGGGTTTCAGTGTTTGTTTGGTTGAGGCAGCGCGTGGTCGACGACGTTAAGGCTATTTTCTTCCTCCCCCATTATATAATATTTCCTTTCAATTAATCATTATTTATTTTTAAATTTTAATCCTAATTGTAATTGTGGTCATGTATCGTATCGTCTCCTGCTGCCAGTACACTCATTCTAACTACTACTACTGTACTGCCACAGTGAAAAGACTTGGAGGATGGAGTAAAAATATTGTATACTATACGCAGGTGTAAAAAGTTAGGATAACCGGGTGACCGGGTATAGCCGGTGGAGGATTTGAGATTAAAATTAAAGCAGCAAAAGTATATGAATGAAGGTGAGAGAAGAGTATAGAGTATAGAGAGATATATTATATCGTGGTGCTAATTACAGCGGAAGCTGGGTATTGGTTTAAGGTGCAGAAATGAAATTGGTGTTGGTGTAGGGTGATCTCATGTGATATTGTTAGAAGGAAAGTGCAGAAATAATAGAAGAGGTGTATTAGGGGTAATGAATTCTCGGGAGGCAGATATGGAATTCGAGGATCAAGAAGAGCAAGATGAAGAAGTGGGAGGGAGTTACGAGTCGGTGGGGAATCGTAGAGAAATGATGGTGGTTCAAGGACAGGGAGGGAGAAATAATAGCAACAGTAACAATAAGGCGAGATATAGGGAGTGCCTGAAGAATCACGCGGTGAGCATTGGGGGTCTGGCTCACGATGGATGCGGGGAGTTTCTTCCGGCAGGACCGGAAGGCTCGCTGGACGCTCTGAAATGCGCGGCTTGTAACTGTCACCGCAATTTCCACCGCAAGGAGATGGACAGTCTGGGTTTCGGAATGGGGGACCCGTATTTGTTGACCCACCACCACCTGCCTCCTCAAGCGCCGCCTCACTTCTCGGCCTATTACAGGGCGGCGCCGCCGGGATATAGGGGAGGGACGCTGGCGTTGCCGTCGACGTCGGGAGCCGGTGGAGGTGGAGGTGGGACTCATAGCACGAGGGATGATCAGGAGGACGTGTCGAATCCAAGCGGAGGAGGAGGAGGAGGAGGAGAAGGGTCGAACTCGAAGAAGAGGTTCAGGACAAAGTTCACGCAGGAGCAAAAGGACAAGATGTTGGCTCTTGCGGAGAGGCTTGGCTGGAGGATTCAGAAACACGACGAAGCCGCCGTTCAGCACTTCTGTAATGAAACCGGCGTCAAGCGTCATGTTCTTAAGGTCTGGATGCATAACAACAAGCACACTCTTGGTAAGAAGCCCTAGAATGAAAAACGACAACCACCTCTTCCTCTTCCTCTTCCTCTTCCTCTTCTTGTGTTTACCACTCTCTCTCCTCCTCTCAACTGAAAATGAAAAACTGAGGTGGGTTGTTGGACAACTCCGACTTCGTCTCAGATGTCTACCATCCACTGTAAGTATCTTAGGGTTTCTTTCTCTATCTCATCATCATCGTCGTCGTCCTCCTCCCATTTCTTAATATTGATTTGGGAACTCTTCTCCGTACATCTATCTTCTCACACCAACAAACCAGAAACCAACTCAGGAATGGAGGCAATTCCGCGGCTAGCCTTTCTTTGGCTGTGTGTTGTTCGTTCCTTTGCAACTGTCTCAAAATGGAGGTATGGTTCCGCTGGGATTAATTACTAGAGCAGATCATTGTTGCTCAACTATAATTTAATTTCATTTCAGTACGTGTTCCAATTTTTATATATCAATTGTTGTATCTTTTGATGTATCACACATATATATGTAGTAGCATTAGGATTTATATTAGGACCGTGTTTTACCACTGCTTCCCAATGCATATGCATTCCTGAACTCCTCAATGTTGCGCACAGTCCGTATAGATGATATCATCAGCAGTTACCGAGACGGACGAGTGGTTTGTCAATGCTATATATCTCTTCTCTACTAATTCTACACTCTATATATCCTCGGACTGTTGTAAGCAGAAACTTTCTCGGAACCTTAAATATTTAATACTGTTCTCTGAAACTGCATTCTCGGTTTTCCATCTCTTTCTATACATTCGCCTTTCTTTGTTTCTCTCCCCACTCTTTTCGGCTTCCTTCCACTTCCTCACACATTGCCTTTCACCTTTCCATCCTCTATATTTATATATGTATGTATGTATGTATTTTCAGACCTTGAGACGTTTCATTTGTTTCTATATATCTTCCTGTTCCTCATTCACGTTCTTTAACTCTTTGCATACATAGGTGGGGTCTCTACAAATATCTCGAATTTCAATATCTTTCATTTTTAGACTTTCAAAGTTGAGATTTTTAAGAAAGAAGCAGACTTTCAGTTAATTTCTTTGTTCAGGCAACGTTCTGTCACTGAGAAACAACATAGAATGCAGTGTGGGTTGTTAGAAAATTTCTATCAGTATCAAAGCTAAGGCAGAAGAAATGACTAGAGAAGAACCAAAACCCAGATATTTTATAGATGTTATCTGTTTTGTTTCTAGTGAGCCATATTTATGATTTTGAAGTAAATTATACGAGGGACTGAGGGAAAAAAATGGGAAACTCAAGACCAGATGTGGGATATAAACATATCCATGCTCGAGAAATAATTGGATTTTGATGGATTCGAAGCTTGGTCTGTGAGTCTGACATTGCATTTTCCCTTCCCTTTGCTATTTTTATTTTCTGACTATTTTCCCATTTAGTTTAATAATAAATGTTGGATGCTAGAGCAATGAGCAAATCAGTCAGCACTTCGAAGCAGTGGTGTAAAAACCGGACCGGACCGGCCGGTCGGACCGGGAGCCGGAAGGCAAGGCGGTCTGGTTCAACCATTTGAACCGTTTTGATGTTTGGACCGGATTAGACCGGATTGGACCGGTCAAGAACCGGAAAAACCGGGTCCAACCGTTGGACCGGACCGGCGGTTCCCAAATTTTTTTTTTTTTTTTTTTTTTTTTTTTTTATACCCAGTCATACTTACATTTTTTTTTTATTTTGTACTTTTTGAACTTTAAAATTGTGTGTGATGAATTTGAAACTTGAGAGTTGACATGTTGAATTTGATTATTATGAGTTTATGACTTATGAGATCTTGTTTAATATGCATTTAGTCCATTTACTTGCTTGAAAAAATATTTAGTCCATGATCTCTAGTTGTGGAGAGAAAAGTTATATTATTTGCATAAAGAGATGTATATATTAATAGATTTAATGCATCTCTTAAACCCAAAAAAAAAAATATAGAGGGTTTATATTTAATATATTAAAAATAAATTATTTATTGCGTCATCCGGTCCAAATATCCGGTCCGACCGGTTGAACCGATCAGACCGTGAACCGAACACTTGTCCGAGTCTTTGTCCGGTTCGGTTATGACAACACTGCTTCGAAGAAAAAAAAAGAAACAAAATATAACCACTTTGATAGACAAGGGCTAGGGGACATACAACTTTTGTCTGCAAAATCTCATCCACCAACTACTTACTAAACTATATCCATGGGAGGATTCAAGACTTGATAGTAGATTCTATCAGTATCCCAAGAATCTCTCCCCTTCCAGTTCTCCTCCAAAATATAAAAAAGTGAATAACATATATATATATATATATATATATTTCCCCATACAATGGAGCAAATGAAAATTAATTTTGAAAATGCACTAAGTTTTAGAGTAAGCCAGCTTCTAAATATAGGGATCCTACATATCCAACAGCGCTGCGTTATGCGATTTTGATATTTACGTTGATAGGTAACTGCATATTATTAATAATATATGTGGCAACGATTGTAATATTGTGTTGAGCAATTGATGGAAATTAAAATAAATATGATTTTTGTTAAAAGAGAAAAGACATAGAAAAACTTGAAGCTAGGGAAGGTGTTGGGGCTGGCAGCTTTAATGTGGATGGAAAGGGGGCACCTGGTTGATCAGTGTTGAGTGGGGAAAAGCAGAAGCGTGGAGGGGAGATCGGGATTGGCCAATTATGATTGGTATATATTTACATATATATACATGTGAATGATTGAGAATATGATGTGTAAAAATTTTATAAAATTTGAGCAGAATGTGAAACAAGAGAGTAGATATTATATACTTAATTGTGTTTCTTTACCAACAATGGTTGATGGTGGAGTGTAGTGATAAATAACATGTGATTTAGAAGAAATGAATTTAATTGTTTACGATTAATCTTTACTGGGACTATTTATACAGATAACTGGGAGATATTCATCATATAAGAAAAGAAAATGTGCCTTTTAAAAGAAAGAAAATTATGTTAATTATTTCAGTTTGCATTGTGAAGTATGTGATAGCTAGGATGCTCTGAAAATCATCGGGGTTTGAAGTATGAAGAAAAAGTGACAGAGATATGCTTTTGGGGTAAGGTTGCTTGTCAAGGGAGTGGAAGGGAAGTGATTAGAGATGACGTTGAAGAATCAAGATGCTTTGCTTGATTTGGGGGGCTCCATCATCAGTTAAAGCTGCGAGCTGAGTACCTTCAAACTCTGTGGTCCACTTCTCTTTTCTCTGTAATGCCACCAACCCCATATCTTTTATATATATATATATATCCTTCCCTCTCATCTTTTCCCTCAACCCTCTAACTTCACACTTATCACCACTCCACACAAATTTTCTCATTCCATTTTCATATAATATATATATGCGACATTATGCTTATCAACTCTTAATTTTCACACCATCTCCATCTTCACCTTCTTCTAACTTGTTTAAGTATCATCACTTCAATTCAACCTTCAACTTGCATCCATGATCCATGTGCTTCCTACAAATTAAACATATTTGTGTATAACTTAATGCGTATGCCATATATATACACTTAGAGTTCCCACATTTTATTTTCTTCAATGCATGGCTTTATGTCATAAACCACTACTACATGAAATATAAAAAAAAAATAATAATAATAAGCAATAGATATGAAAGCTGCATTATTGAGATTACAAATATTTTTTTAATTATTAGGTTTTTTAATAATTATAAATATAATGTATAATTTTTTTTAAAGAGAAAGATATGTCATGTTTTTCAAACTATGAAAAAAAATCTAGATATAACGTTTTTATCACAATCTAAATAACAAATGTTGAAAAATAAACCTGTTTTTGAAGTATTGTCTATTTTATTGAGCACCGTGCCCTAGCTAGTTTATAGAATTCAGCACGCACAAAAATTTAGACTTCAAAGGATCAATTTAATATTAAGGGAGACAACTATTAGCAGTGGAGAGAATGAAATATGGATTGTATTCAAAAAAAAAAAAAAAGAGATGGATTGTAGTATTTTTCCTTTTTAGAAGTTCAAAATATGTCAACTAGATAACAAGAGATTAAGATATTTTGTATGTGGGAGGTGTTGCTAACAAAACAAAAGAAAAAAAGGTATGAAAACTCATTATCATCTATCTGTACTTTTCAATTGTTAAACATATTCTAAACAATATATTATATTTCATTCTGATTTTTAACTTTATAAATAAGGGCAAGATATCAATATTAGCACTCTGATCTCTCCCTTTCTTATCTTTAGTCACCTGTCTAAAGATATCATAAATAATTAATCTTTAAATTTATTATAATACTATAAATTAGGGTTAAGAAATTTTACATGTTAATGAAGGGGTAGATTACGTTGAATCCTTGACACAGGCTAGGCTAATCTCAAATGTTTGAGCTAGTTAGAGTAGTGATTCAGTTATCTATGGTTTGTTGTCGTGATGTTTCTGCTGACAAAAGAAATCAAACTTAAAATAAACATATATATATATATATACATATAAAAAGACTATAAGAGAGTTTTAGGGTGATTTTATCCTCATCCTTACAAAAAATTTATAAATTTTATTCTAAAATAGGTTTTAGAAGATAAAAAAGATCGTAATAAAATTTATTTTATTTTTTAATAAATAAAAATAATATAAAATTATTTGAAAAAGTTAAAATTTTTTAAAAAAACCTTTAAATGAGTTTACTTTAAATTACAATAACATCATTAACAAAAATCAACTCTCCCCACTTTTCACTATTCTTCGAGTACAAAATGCATTTTCTTTATTTTATTTTTTGGAATTTAAAAATATTTATTTCTTCACTTTTTATAAATTGTTCTAAAAAAATAATTCATCAAACAAGTTTTTTTATTTTAAAAAATAAAAAATAACATTTGAAGTGGGGAGATTGGAGAGAGTAGTGATTCCTCAAAGGCATATATAATAAAGAAGTGAAAGATGAAGCGAAGATATATAAAGGGAGGAGATTATTTGAAAAGCAAGAAATGAAGACATGGAAGGAAAAGGGGAAAGTTTCCAAGAAACTTGGCTTTTGTCACCCTACAAACACCTCACCTTACCATTCTTCCCTTTTTGGAGATTCCTCATATTCATATATATATACTTACTTCATTATTCACTTACCTCAACCCTTCACATTTCCCTTCCCGTCCCTACTGTTTCCCATTCTCCAAACAATCTCATTTTCCTTTCCATATTATTCCATCCATGCACTCTATATGCTTTTTGCTTCCCATTCATGCCCACACTCACTATCTCACTCACAATTAATACCACCTCAACCTACTAAATTGTAAATTCACATTCCCCCACCCCACCTTTTATTTTTTTGGCTAAACCTTAAATAAATTTCGTTTTACTTTTATTTTAAGAATTATACTTATATTCCTTCTGTTTTTTTAATCAATAAATCTACATTATGAATTGTGATTCTTTTATTATAATTGTGAAATCAAGTGTAATTTAAACAACAATGATCGAAAATTACTAGTTCATGATTTTTACTCTAATATTAACTCTCATCCCCCTATTTTGTATAACTTATTTTGCCTCACTTTTGTTTTGGGCTTTCTTCCCTTTTCATGACCCTGTTAAATATGTGCCGTGCCTATCATCTTGGGTATCAGGCCTCCTCCAGATTGTTCCCAATATGAGCCCACGTGACAAAATGTCGGCTCATTAAGGGAAATAAATCTCAACACATTATTTTTTTTTTAAATGAACCCATTATGTTTTTGTTGGGTTTATTTCGTTATGAGTTGAACCCGTTTAAATTCAGGAATAACAAAAAACGAATCAATTCCCTCCATATAATTATGGTTCGACGCCATAATTACAAAGATGAACGAACCCCTTTTTGTTTCAGAAATAAGGTTTAATGTCCAAAAAAAAAAAACCTTCCAACAAACAAATTTATGGCAAAAAAAAAAAAAATAGAATTACTCTGTTCAAATCTAGGAAGCATGGACACCGACACGGACACGGGACACGGACACAGCGACACGCTAAACTCTCAAAATTACGCGACACGACACGTCATATATTTATATATATAAATAATTAAATATTCATAACTTTTAACGAAAAAATTAAAAATTACAAGTTTTATTCATAATATATGTCATATGTATTATTATTTTCTCTCATATGTCATGCTAAAGTCAAAAAAAATTGATTTATATATTAAAATTTATGAATATGTGTCGTGTCGGTGTCGTACGGGTGTCGGACACTGACACGTGTCTGACACGGCGACACGCCCTTAAAATGAAGTGTCCATGCTTCTTAGGTTCAAATGCATCATCAAAGTTTTAGCTGAATGACTGGTGTTTTATTTGCTGATTACATTCGCCAAGCATGATATTATCATGAAAAAAAAAACGTTCGACATGGAAAACATTACATCAAACATCTCCAAAACATTTTTATTCCAACTCGCATCCAGAATCATCACACTCACTTTTATTTCTTTACAACCTTCATTCCAATTTCCAGTCCACTCGTTGTGCTATTAAATATTAATAATTAGTAAGAACCATTGTAAATCACACCCGAAAGAATCAACAAATTTCACAAACCAAACACATTCTTTAAACCCTCCATCCCAATTGAAGTAGCTTGCTGTCCCCCTTCCCATTCCCATTTCGTTTTCCCCTGCGATTATCAAATTTACGATTTGCCCCCAGATTAGGGTCACTTGTTCCATTTTCGTCCTTGTTCTTTGATCCTCTGTTTGCTCTGTTCACAGAAACAGAGCTTGAACATGCACGCAGATTCTTCTCCCAATCATACTTCGTATAGCTCAAACCATCCACTTGTTTCGCATTTTCTGATCTATAACTTCGTGAACCACCCCTTTCACTCGATTCTTTCTTACTCTCTTTGATTTCCACTCTGCTCTTCCCTTCCATTCTTATGCTTATGTTCACCTCAGAAACTGCTCTGTTTTTGTTCACTTCACATGCTTCTTTCACGTGTCTCTCCTTCTGTCGTTGGTAAAGGCGATGTAATCGAAGAGAAAGAGTGTATAAACCGTCTTTAATCTCTTCTTCTATGCCCCTTTCTACCTCCATTTCAAGCTCATTTCGTATCTCTAGCTCCTTCGCTGAAACATGGCCACCCACGGCTTGATCCTTGTGCACCTGCACACAGTTCAAACGACGTCGTATTAGAGAAATCCCATCTCCCAATGAACCCAATTTCGTAGCTTTTGCAACAAGAAACAAACTTTTTGCACGCCCAGCATTGAACTAAGCCAACCATCGTCGTTAGAGTCAAAACTCATGGTCTGCTTTGAACAATCTGCAAAACCCACATGACATGTGGTGACTAGAAATAGGAACAGAGACACAAAGATAGAGAAATAGAATTGATGAGCAGAGCATTAAAAAAAAAAAACAAAAAAACCTAGAGTCTCTGCGATATTGTGTTTAGATTGATGGTCCATGTTGTGGTTGGTGCATTGCATACACCTGAAGAAGCAGATATGAAGAAATATTTATAGTTATACCTAGGAATGGTGAAAGGGACAGGTTGAAATGGGATCTGCGACAAGATGTGAGGAAAAGGACACAACATGGGGATACTTAAGGAGAAAATGACAGTTAGGGACGTTAATTCAGTTGGGTGAATCAAATTTAGGCGCCAAATAGGTGTGGGTGATTTAAGATGTAAATATTGGGTTTGGCAATATAATGGACATGCATGAAATAAAATGATAAACAAGAGAAGAGAACAGAAGAGAAGGTTGTCCCAAGTTAAAAATCTTCTTAGCGTGGAAGGAAATAAGGATAGTGGGTTGGCCTTAAAGCACAATCAATTGTTTGTTTGATGTGTGACTTCCTTCCCATTGATGGTATTTACCTATTTGGTCATTGGTAATGGGTACCTTCGCTAGGGTTATTACTTATTACTTTGTTTAGGGTGGTTGAACTTTGGGAGGGAACCTATATTATACATCCACCCATATATGCATATCCTTTTTTTTTCCTACTAAACATATAAATTGGTCTTAAAATATACACTAGCTAACAGCTAATTTATACCTAAAGCTAAAAGTCTAGCTAGTTAATATTCTTTAGTTCATAAAATTCATAGATTAATACATTTTTATCATTTTGTTCATACAAGTTATTTTCTAAAAAAAATAATAAATGAAGTTGTATTGCATCAATGACTTTCAATTACTAAAATATATAAATTAGACTTTTATGAATTGAGTTATAATTTCATATCTTTCAAGATAAACTAACTATTTATTCATTTTTTTTCTCACATGTATATATCTTCTATTAAAAGAGTAGTAGATGTCCAACACTTCTTTTGAGAATTCAAACTTAAGTTTACAATTTGGTAGGAGATTAATTTCTTATGTTATAATCTTGTTGTCACTCATACATATTTTAATTTTTTTCCTTTATATCAAGAGATTATTGTTGTCTAATAATTTTGTATGTCTATATTTATTGGTTTCATTGTTCAAGTTGCAGTTTTTTTAAGAAACATATATTTTAATTTTCCCTATAAAATACATAATGTCATACACTAGTTGATGATAATTAAATCACAACACATTATTTAAATTACAAAGAATACATTAACGTATTAAAAGGATTGCATTCTTCTTGACTTCTTGTACTAATTTTTGCCAAGCAAACCCACTTATTATTGACTGTGCTGCAACTGAACAATTATTACATTAATGTAATGATGGATTATACTACAAACCGGTTCACCCAATCTATGATTAATGATTAAAAAAGTACTTTTTATGTGATATTATTAAACAATACTTGAAACCACATTAGTATAATGATTTTTTACTTGGTCTCTCAACTAAATGGTAAAAGTTGGAAATCGATTTTTGAATATACAAAACATTATATGATCAGTCCTATACAAAACATTATATGATCAATCATTTATTCTTAAATAGAATATATGCGAGGATTGAATTAATTAGTATTGTGGGTGGTGGATACTCTAACGTAAACCGAAAAGAAAAATTGAATGCCTGCCATGGCCAGTAAAATGCATCCAATTATGCAGATTAAATGGAAGATATGGAATTTAGTCACTTGAACAGATATTAATGAAAGTCCACTTCCCATAACTGCAGAAGGAAAATGATAATTTTATTGTCACCTAATTAGAGGGGGTATCTTGAGAAATCATTGTATTATAATATCAAATTTTATTTTTTGAATGTGAATCAGACTAAAAAGGATATGTGCAGCTCAGTCCCATAGAAGTGTGGGAGAATATGCCTCTGGCTGATGAGTTTCTTTAATCTGCAACTCTGCATCGTATAAAAAACAGGAAAGTGAGAAAAGAAGATAAATAATTAAAAGCACTAATATTTTTCTGGGCAGAAGAATCATCCCAGGTCTGTCCCTTATCTTTAATTTCCATGTTGGTTGGTCTTTGTTTTCTTCATATTCAATTATTATTATTTTTTAATCTCAAAAAACTTGTTCCTACTTTTGTGCCTTTTGAAGATGGAGTCAAAGC
This sequence comes from Chamaecrista fasciculata, assembly GCA_003254925.1. Lineage (NCBI taxonomy): Eukaryota > Viridiplantae > Streptophyta > Magnoliopsida > Fabales > Fabaceae > Chamaecrista > Chamaecrista fasciculata. The sequence continues at coordinate 23,287 of QANZ01029007.1, read as the reverse complement.
TCTCAAAATCACGAGTCAATTGAACTGATCACTCATGAGTCTGTGGAAAACAAAATTACAAATAAATAGATTCTAAACTACCATGTTTCTGATTCGAATTGTCTCTTGCATACGTCTCTGCACGACCCTTCTACGCACTCATATATATTATTCCTTTTGAACAATTCCATATCGTCCAACCAACAAAACGAATTGCATCAGTTAGTGTTTCTTATTTTTGCAAAAACTGATCAATATATCCTTTGGGGTGAGATAATTCATAATTGTGGCGTGCAGTGGAGGATGATGGTGATCAATATTTCCTAAAAGAACACCATATTTAATAAGATCATCAAGAACTAGAAAAGGTGAAGTAAGGGGTTGAACTGAACAAGCATGTGATGTGATATATATATATGAGAGAGAAGAGATGAGAGGGCATTTCAAAACGTAAGTTCATCAAATTCATTGACTTCAAAGCTGCAAAATTTGTAACAACCTCAGTCCTCAGTCTGTGTAGCAGCGTCCTGTTGGGTCCCCATTACCTAACTATGTGAGAAACACACATGTAATATGCATATTTTTTTCAGGCAAAAAAAAAAGCATATTTTTTTTTGGTAAAGAAAAAAAAACATATTTTTTACACCTTTTGTATGATAAAAGTTAAATTTTAAATGAGTTGATTATTTATTTTAATTTTTCAAGAATTGTGTTGTAAATTATAATAATTTGAAAATTGAATTGTTGATTTATTCTATACAAAGTGCAATATTAACTCTTGAAAAAACTAAACTTAAGGTAACTGGCCAAAAAATTATTAACAAAAATTTCTCAAAGTAAATTAATATTTTTTTTAAAATATAATCATAATTTACTTTTTGGTGAGTGAGAAAATATATTTATTGGCCAGTTAATAAATATATATGTACTTTGTTAATAATTTTTTATTAAAATATAATCATAATTTAGAAAATATATTTATTAAAAAAGCTTTTGTTGATTATAAATAAGAAATAGAAAATATAAATTTAGACTTGATTAAATTTATTTTGATTAATAAATAGATTAGATTAAAATTTTAATTAATGTAAAATTTATAATTTTTATTTGTAACGTTTTTTTGTTAATTTACATTATTTTCTGCCAAAAATTCTATATAAATATTTTTTAATTTGTTTATGGGCTATATATACCAAATATTATGATCACCGCATCATGTCACCTAAAGGAATTCAGCGTATAGGAACTTTTGAGCAACTGAATGTAACTTTGTCTTTGAAAATACATATTTTTTTAACTATGTAACTTCTACATTTTAAGATTTTCATTTAGTTTTTTAAATATATGTATATATATATATATGTGAATTATCTGGTATGATCTCCCAAATTATTTTTAAAAATTAACAACTTTTTGTTTCTAATTGTTCTCACAATTCATTAAATCCCATTATTGCGAACTACCAAATATTTTAGCTTAAAATCATCCATCATTTACGAAAAAAACTCTAGATACTAAATTTTATATTTTTAAGACTCAAACCAAATAGTTAAACCTAATATCTTCCACATACAAAATTATACTTTCTCTAGAAACAAAGACAACGAGTAAAACAAATGGGCATATATAAAGGAAAAGAAAATAGGAGTTCAGTATTATATAATTCGTGTATTAAGTATTAACTGAAGTTTTAGAATTTCAAGGGAAGTGTCAGGTGGCACTTGTTTTGGTTCATTTGATTTGTAATGCATATCTGGCGTGTATGTATTATTGGGATCCACTTGTATATATATGTAAATGTAATTGTACAATGTCAGTTAAAATGGTTTTGATCATTATTAATAATAAATTTGACCATGCTTAGCTGTTCTAAGTCAGTCAGGGAAAATTATTTTAATAGCCTTATTTTTCTTGGCCTAGAGTGTCTTACATTCTCTCTTGATAAAGTGAAGTGCAGATTTAATTTACATATATACAATTATACAGGTAAGATATAACTGAAAACTTTGTACAGTATTATTATTGCAGTGCACAGTAAACGCTTATGCCTTTATGGAAAAAGAATTATTACTGTAGATTTAATTGTATATATGTAATAATAACCCAAATCCAGATGTTGACTGGTCAATAACCCAAAAATAAAAGGTTGGTGGGCCACCACTGGGCCTTCACATTTCTCACTCACTCCTCTCCTGCAGGGCCCATCATAGCGGTTTCCAATCCCAACATCCTTCATCCTTCTTTTCTGCTACCAAATACAGACAAATATTTGAGTTTGTTCCATTTTTTTTTACAAATAAATTGCAATTCAAAATCATTATATATGTGCTAAAATTTAATTTCATTTATAATTATATTTTTTTTACAGTTTTTAATTAAAAAATAAAATTTTATAGAATAATAAACTGTTACTTATAATAAATTACCTATTTTTGGAAAAAATAAGTTTACAATATATATAATAAACATATAATTTCAGGTCTCTTTCTAGTCCAAAAAAGTAAAGATAAAATGCAAGTCATCCATTGCATATAAACTGATTGAACACAAATTTCTTGTGACCAAACTAGTTATTTGGTTGCCAAACAAACGTAAGATTATGGAATCATATTGGAGTGTGTGTGTGTGTGTATAATGATTGGATTTTTTTTAGTATGAGGAGATTTATTCATCAAATTAGCCAACATATATATGTATTTTTTTTATATATTTTTTCTTGTACCACATAGAACAACAAAATAGAAAAAACAAATTCCCTCCATATATTCATTCTCTTTCTCCTAAGATGAAATTACAACAAATATTATGTATATAGTTATGACTCTGAAAATAAGCATATTCATAGTTGCCATACTGGTTTCCAACAACACATTGATCCATCAAAATTGACTCAACCTTCCGCATCCCCATAGCACATTTCATTTGTAGCTCTTGCTGATCCTGATTGATTTATACATAGCTAGCCTTAGCAACTTATCTACTTCATGCTTAAAGCATGATACAGATAATTCTTCAATTCCTCTTGTTCATCCAAAACACACACTCTCACTGTGTGTGTTCAACCAAACTAATAGCACTTTGGTGAAGGAAGAGAATCTCATTTCCATCAGTTGGAAGTGCCATTATCAGATTTGGTCCTCTTAGCATTGGGAGTATTATTGTGTGAAGAATTTTGACATGACCCAACAGTTAATTCATCACTTTTATAGCTCAAGCATGCAGCAGCATCCAGCACCCCTTCTGGGCTTTGAGGCACCAATGCCACTAAATTTCTCCCCAAATTAGCAGAAACACTCATCAACGACAAATCTCTTATCAGCTCCAGACACTTCACAACTCTCTGCAACATGAAAACAACATATCACTACTCTCTAACATTCAAAAACAATTCCTAACGAGTTATTTTTTATTGTCCAAGAACAAAAGCAAATTTGTCGTTTCATGCTGTTGTGTGGGAACCACCATTTTTTACCTTTTCCTCAATCATTAAACAAGAGATGACCTTATCAACCTCGATTGCTTGCAGTTGCAGTTCTCTTGTAACAGAAATGGCCACTGCTGAAGCAATTTCAGAAGGCGTGAAGTCCAAGAAGTCAATACCTGCATTGATTTCCCAACAAGCACTGCTTGAAACTCATTGCTCCTCCCAAAGTACAAAGGAAACAAGACAATCAAACAGAATAAGGATAGGATTAGGAATTACAATACCTCTGGTTGTGGCAACAATGAGCTGTACTGATCTAGAAATGGATGACATTGCTGGATGTTGCCAATTGGCGATTTTACTGAGGAAGTAGTCTATGAAGGAACAAGAAGTAATAGCTTGCATCTTCCACCTCAATGTGCTTAACACCAGTAGCTCCATTCTTTGAATAGTTTTAGCTTCAAATACAAACTTTGGTTCTCCAACCTTCTCATTACCAACATCAATGAGGAGCATATTAGATGAAAAGACACATAAAAAGCATTTAAGCTTTTTTAAAAGATTGCATGATTCTTCACCTGTAAATCTACTAATAGAGGCACCTCTGTCTCCTCCATTTTAGCAGCTAATGACAAACAAGCCACAGCTAGCAATTGCACTGTCCAAGTTTTATCTCTCTGAATAGAACAGGAGAATAGGCCAGCAAAATCAAATACATAGAGATTAAACTATTACAAAGAGAACACAAAATATAACTTATTTCAACAACTAATGTATGCGTAGGGCAGATATTTGATCTTACTGGTAAGTCTTTTATTGATAGGAAGCGATCCAGGTAGTTCATGGATAGACAAAAGGTCAACGGTCCAAAGCCATAATAGGCATGAGCCTGTTGATCACATTATACACACTAGAGTCATAGACAGAATTGCCCAATTAAAAAGCAAGAAAGAGGGCATCCCAGAGATTATTCAATCATAAATGAGGGGAAAATAACAAATCACAGCATCGAAGGAACTGAGAATGGAAGAAAGAAAGAAAAAAAAATCCAGTTTAGAACTTTGACAAGTTCCTGCAAAATCAGTTCAGGATCGCTTGACACGATTACCACTATTCCGTTATCAACTTCGATTTCTACGATACAGACAGAAAATTCACTGCAGAAGCAAGACATTGCTAATCGAATGATATTGGAAGGGGGAAAAGAATGAAAAAGAGAAACCTAATTTAGCTACAAAGCTAAGAAATCGATTAAAAAAAAAACAAGAAGGATAATCCTAAATCCTAATCCTCTTTTCTATGAACGAAGAGGGGAACTCGGGGAATAGGAATTGTTAATAATCAAACAGGCAAAAACCTACAACCCCATATGAGAAAACTAAGAAACCGACCTTCAAAATCCAATCAAGACCTTGTCTCCTAACATTCAAGTCTAAGTCTCCACAACGAAGCCTTTTGAGGTAATCATCCCTGGGCAAATGTTTTTTCTCCCTCTCAATCATTAATCTGACTGTTTCTTCGCTCTGTACCGAAAAACCCGGGAATGAACCGGATCCATCGATGTCCAAACTCGGACAACGATGGCTTCCGATAATGTTTAGTGGGTCAGAGAGAATTCCAGACTCACATACGATATTACATTCGGAATTATCAAAGCAGGTATTGCTGTTTTCGGAGCAGAGAAGGTTAGAGGTCACAAGGTCTAAGTTATCCGCCATTGAAATGCTATGGAACAAACTCAACGGAGCTTCCTCATGAAATTAGTGTTGCAACGAATGGATTAAAAGGACTGAACTTTATGGAGCATTGCTAGTAAAATGATAGAGTCAGGGCATTATAGAGAGAGAAAGACAGTGTAGGGTGGCACAAAGGAAAGTGTAGGGGGATGGAAGGAGACTAGTGAAAGAGATGAGCTTTATGTAGAAGCGGACGACATAAGCTTTTTTTTTTTTTAGGGTAAAAGTAGAGAGATGGGGGAAGAAAGCTGGGGCACCTCTTGTTACAGAACCAAAAACACGAAGGAAAAATGACGCTAAAAAGATTTTGCTAGTTTTTGTGGTTCGAAAATAAATAGTATAAATGTATATGATATTTTGGAACTGATATCCTTTTTTCTTTCTAAATGACAATATAAGAAAGGAGGGCAGGGCTTATTTCTTTCCTTCTTTTTTAGAAGAAAAAAAAATCCCAGAAAGACATTTTTCATTTTAGTTATAGTAAATAGTTTAATTTTTGGATTTTATTTGTGATATTCTAATTTGAAATCAGTGGTCTTTTTATTAGCTAATTGAACTTATTTTCAATTAACTAGTTTATGAAAAAGATGCTATCTATTAAGGAGATGACTGATTTGAATTTAAAAAAAGGAGGAAGAAAATGACTAACCACCCATCATTTTGTGTGCTGGAAAATACATAGCTTTTTAGCCAGGGGCGGATTTTGAGTTAGGGGCCGAATTTTTTTTTTTTTTTTTTTTTTTTTTTTTTTTTTTTTTTTTTTTTTTTTTTTTTTTTTTTTTTTTTTTTTTTTTTTTTTTTTTTTTTTTTTTTTTTTTTTTTTTTTTTTTTTTTTTTTTTTTTTTTTTTTTTTTTTTTTTTTTTTTTTTTTTTTTTTTTTTTTTTTTTTTTTTTTTTTTTTTTTTTTTTTTTTTTTTTTTTTTTTTTTTTTTTTTTTTTTTTTTTTTTTTTTTTTTTTTTTTTTTTTTTTTTTTTTTTTTTTTTTTTTTTTTTTTTTTTTTTTTTTTTTTTTTTTTTTTTTTTTTTTTTTTTTGTAAAAGTTCTATTTTGGTTTTTAATACATTCTCAAAATTTTATTTTTGTTCTTAATATTTTTTATTTCATTTTAGTCCTTAACATTTCTTATAAGTTTCATAATTGGTTTCTAACTATTTAATATGGTCACATCTCTCTCATTTTAAACTCGAACGCAATGAAATCAGAGTTATGTGTTAAATTTGACGACTTTTTTCTTTACCCAGTTGGAACCATAAGCAAATGAGATCAAATCAAACATGAAATTGGGTCCGAAAATAATGGATTGTTTGTTTTACAAATTTGGTCATATCTCTCTTTTTCGTACCTACTCTCATGCCCAATTTGGCCTTGTTTGTATATCACTCTAACTGGGCAAAGAAAAAACTCATCAAATTTAATTCATAGCTCTCATTTCATCGCGCTTGTGTTTGAAACGAGAGAAATATGACCACATTCAATAGTCAGGGACCAACTGTAAAACACTTATGAAACAATAAGGACCAAAACAAAACAAAAAAAATATTAGGAACTAAAATAAAATTTTGGGTAAAAATAGGGACTAAAATAAGATTTTGACATGTTTTTTCTCTCTATATTATTTAAATGAGATAAAATAGATAATGATTTTTTTGTCTACCTACACACACAAATGGAACATAAATTGGAGGGTGGGGGGCACTTCTTTGGATTTCTATATAATTTTTAATAGTATAAGGGGGCTATTTGTAATTACTACTAATTTGGGGGGCATCGCCCCCACTGGCCCCTTCCCTCCGCCACTGTTTTTAGCTGAACTATTGTCTAGGTAAGTTACAAATTTTATTGGTTTATGATCAATTGTCTTATGAACTTTTCAACTTTCAATTTGTGTTTCTACTATAGATGCAAAGTTTTTTTTTTCCTTTAAGTGAGCTGTAAAAGCATTGTATTTTTTGTTTACCTTTTCAATAAATATATTTTTTGATGTTTAAGCTTTGTATCATTGATGTATTTAATAATTTTATCTTGAATTTTGGGTAAATAAAATTTATACAAACCAGATAAAATTATCAAATATATCGACTACAAGCTCATATATTTAACATTTAACTTTTTATAAGCTTCTTTTTTCAAACTTATCTTTTTTAAAAACAAAAAAAGCAAACCATGATTTTGATAGCTATTGTTTAAATGTTATATAGTATTTTTAATCATAATTTAAGCTCAAAAAATGATATAAAAGAAAAGTTATAGTGTTAGAAAAACCTAATTAGCAAAACTTACAAATAGATTTTCTTTATAAAAAGCATTTCAATTTTTTATCGCCATTTACATTGAAAATATGATGCATTACAAATGAAAATATTCATCTTAAACAAACGTCTAAGATATAAATGAAAAGTACACATTTAACAATGAAATAATTTTTTATGATAATTTTTGCTTGATTGACTTTTTAATTTAAATAGAAAGTAGTAATAAATTGTGAACTCGTCGCTCTTTAATATTCAAATATCTTAACACATGTGTTGGGTGTTGTGTCCATTATCGTCTCTGACAAAAAAAATCTTAAAAGTTAAGTCTCACATTATCAAACGATAAATAATAGTATATAAATTATTAATCAGTCATTCTCGAGCTTTATCACCAGAAGTATGTCTGTCACTATTAAAATTATTGATGATGCGTTTTAATCAAATTACTTAATTATTTTAAGAAATAGATTAAGCATTAATCACAAATAATTTAATTTTTCATTATAAGTATGCATGGTTACAAAATTTTGGCATGCTCTTCATAGTGTTAGAATATATAGTTTAGCTTATATTTCAAAATTACCTTTTTAACAACTAAATAATGATACACCAAATTATAATTGATTATTTATTTATTTGTCATGTAACATGTCTCAATTAATTTGATTAAGATATTAGCAAATAAGAAAAAGGTAAATATTGGCATAAGTTAAAAAGTATTATTGATTGCTCAAATAATTATTTTAAATCAAATGCTTTTTTTTTTTAGGTAAACACTTAAAATCAAATGTTGATGTGAGACTTTGAATTATGCCATTTTATATATAATCAATCAAAACATTGACATTATGAAAAGTTTCAATTAGTTATTTTCTAAAATGTTATTTCATTTTCAAGATCACGATAGAAAAAAATGTATTATATTTAAAAAAAGGAAAATAGAAATTAAGTAATGTATCCGTATAAAATATAAACTATAAAATATAATAAAGTTGTTAATAAATATTGACCCAATTGGTAAAGAGCCAACTTATAATCTATAAGATCGTGGGTTCAAATCTCAAATGAGCCTCTAATGCCCAACTCACATAAACTTTAGTGCTTACGAAAAATAATAAAAATATATATAACAAAGTTAAGTTATTTACTTAATTTCCTTTAGAAAATAATAAGCTTCTCCTCACGAGATGCATATCCACCGATGATGCAACCATGATGATTTCATGAGAGAGATTCCCTTTTTTAATGTGTGATACAAAATAACAAAACAAAAGTGTGATCATGCGGGCCCATTACTTCTTCATTAAAAGGATTTTCTTTTTTCAATTCTCAATGAATTTTTACATAATTTTATAAGATATGTAGATTACATAAATAAGTAGAATATATATATATATATATATGAATGAAAAGTAAAAAAACTTAGTTCAAATTTGATTTCATAGTACATATTTTACTTTAATCAATTGTCTTTTTTATGTTTTTAAAGTAGTTTGATTAATTCTGTTTTAATGCTTAATACTCAAATTCCTGACAAAATTATGTGATTTGTTTTAAAAAAACATGAGTAATAATGTTGAATTATTTTAACCATATATAAAAAGATCCACTCAAATAAAACGTGTGAAATTTGGCAAAAAAAACGTGTAAAATAAAATTAGATTTGAAACTATTGTAGGAAAGAAGGAGTAATTTTACCAATAAAAGAACATAAATACAAACAAATGTATGGAATTGGCTCAATTAATCAATTGCCGTTTATGGCCTAATTTTAGGAATAATCCATATTCCATAACACATCCTTAAGCAAATCAAATGGCGCAGTCATTTTTTTTGCATACATCTAGGAGTTAGATTTTGCAGACAAAGGGTGAAAAATAACAAGGGGATGATAAATTTTTCCTTAATTTAGAATTTAGATGTTTGACGAATAACGTGGAAAATTTATATATGGAATTATTTGATATTCTCTTTTACTCGATTTGAAAGGGATGGATAATTAATTAATTCTCTTGCACTTAAAGTCAATGGCGTAGTGTGGGGTTTTGACAATATAAATTTTAGTTTTATACCAAAAATACAAAGTTTCAGTATCTGAGTTAAAAAATCGGATTTAAATTCGTTGAAGTATCTTAATAATGAAATATATTAATGAATGTTTATTTATCATAAAAATTTTGTATAACTCAATATATTTTATCGTTGACGTATTTCAATGAATTTGTTTAACAGAGGCAACTCCCCTTTGTTTTTCTGTTTCTTTTTAATTTTTTTATTTAACGAGTTTATTAGTTGCTCATCCAATTAATGTGTATAAATACTTTCGAATGTACTAATAGATAGAAATGACAAAAAAAATTTAAAATTATTCATAGTTTTTCTATAAAAATAAATTTAATTTATCCAAAAAAAATTTAATTTTCTGTTTGGTTTCGAGTCGTTTGATACTTCTTAACCGGTACTCTTTAGAAAATCTAAAAGAAATTTACTTCCAATTGATTCTTAAAACTCTATGAAATTACAATTGAATGTGGGAACAAATCAAATCATACATGACCTACTCGCATTTAATACCTAGTCAACATTTTGCTTCAACCAAACCATTAGTACTAATAATCACATTGAATTTGGCTACAAGCCTACAACTGATTCCTCCTACTTGGTATGAGTATATACAAAATAAATACATGTTCATGCTCGTTTGAAACACAAAAGCGTTACTAACGTGAAATTGGTTTAAGTAATAACTAATAAATAATTTAATATCCTTTCAGTGAAATTTTATAAATGTAATTATTTTATTAGGAGATTCTCTTATATATCATACACTAGTGAAATTCAAATTGATTGAAATAAAATCTTAAAAATTAAATGAACACATAAAAAAGGTAAAAGACTTGACTTTTTAGTAAAAAAAAAATCTTTGACAGAATAGTGGATTAAGATTCAGCTTTTATTAAAAGAGATGTGTCAAACGTGACTTTCTCTAACAAAAAATACATTTGAAGAAAAAAAAAGACTAGAGCAATTAACACAAATTCCTAATCTTTTTTCGTCACCTAGAGATGCTCCCTCTTTCTCCTTCTCTTTCATAACATACTCTGCCTTTCCATCCTCCTCTTCTTTGGGGTTGGTTGTCTCCCAAAGATTCCCCACATGACCATATATATTAATGAGTGTGTGTGTATGTACATATACGACCCTCACTCTTAACAACATGTCTCAAATCACGTGCACTATAACTACATATCACTTTTAAAAGCACCCCTTTTTGGTTGTTATGAGATATCTACATATATATACATGCTCACCATGTCCATAGTCCATACCAATTGCAATGAGCCTCCTCAGACTTCTGTTGTATGGCTAAGCATGGACATGGTGGTCCAGAAATTCCCTTTTCACCTTTTGCTTTTTCCTTTATTACACCCAATTTCTTCTAATCTTTCCTCCACACGTACACATATATACATCTAAATTAAAGTACCCTGAAATGAAACAAGTATACACTTAGAAAATTCACACCCTAAATTTTAGCTATTGAGGTTAGAGAATACATCATCTTATAAAGTATCTTATATTGACAACTTCTCTAATGTATGTGGAACTCATTACATCGCATCTTTTACAAGAGTTGATGTTACTAATGATTTCATTATGTGACGTTTCACTCGAGTCTCGAAATGTTGGTCAACCCCTCCACAGATAATCATCTTTGGTTCAATCGACCTCTCAACGAAAACACTATTATAACGAATATAAAAATCCTTTAAACAACCACCCTTCAAAAGTTAGTTATTGCGATTAGAAAATCTAAAATCTTATAAAGTATCTTATACTTAATAACCTCTCTAATATAAGACTCGGTACATACCCTCTTAAATGCAATTAAGCATAACATGTGATAAGCCATGGCCAGCTACTCCATTGTAGCACTGATTTGTGAATAGAAAACAGAATCTATGTGTATTTTCATATCTATATCTATATATATGATGCCTTCCCACTTCCAACTTTTCTATTATAAAATCCCAAGCATCCAGCGTTGTTGGGGTTTTTTTTGGGTTATATATGGCATATGTGTTAGGTTGATCTGTGAAAATAATAAAAAACCAATGAAGTTTACCGTTAAAATTGTTAGACATCACTCCATCAGACAACATCTTCAGCACTCGAGTTGTTTGACGGTTTCTTTTGTGAAGATTCTCCTTCTATGTCGCCTCAAAATGACCAGAACTCCATGGTCAAAGGATGACACGTACTTAATTAACAATGGAGAGAAGAAATTAAAGGAAATGATGAAGATTATATATAATTCGTAGGTTTTGAATTAAAGTTTGGTTTTGATATAAGGAAGAGATCCACAATTCCACATATCTCCGTGCTTTGTCCTTGAGAGAGATAAAAGAAAGAAGCTTTGGGCACAGACATTGCATCCAATATGATGAATGTGGAAGAGAGTACCCTTCTTGATGTTTGAGCTGCTTGGGGTTGTTAGTGAAAATGATGAGGTTTGTGCATTGGTGTTACCAAATTCTCAAGTGTCCCACTCCACCCAGCAACACCAACTTCCTTTCACACTTCATCATTGAAAGGAGTGGTCGACGCGGGAATTCAATTCAATCAATTTTCTGACAATCACTGCCTTGTTTTTCTCTAACTTTCCTTAATTACATCTCTTTCTTTCTTTCAATTTTTTTGGGTGGATTCATAATTGAGTCAAATGAGGATTCAGAACAATCATGGTCAAAATGTGGTCCTCAAGATTAATCCTCATATTTTCCACGTGGAATATAGGTACTGAGTTGATCACCATGAAAGATATATAGATGAAGAAAGCTCATCAAGCATCACAAGTAATAAGCATTGAGGATGAGGATTGAAAGTGCTTCAAGTTTTACCAACGCTATATGGTTTACAAACTAGTAGGGAAATTTTATACATTTGTCTAAAGTATCCTATTTATTTCAGGCAAAAATGTACACAATCTTGTCCATTAGCAAACTCGAAATAGTGTTGTGCATACGGCATACCTACAGTGATAATGAAACTATAATCTATATTTTCTGAATCAATTTTAAATTGTTCTATGAATTAAGACTGTTGATATAAATTATTCGCTGTAGATATTATACAGAACCATTTTGTAAAATTCAAGTCCAAGTTTCTTCCTATTCTTTTGTCCAAAGTTTGTTGTTGGACTCAAATATTAATAAGGTGAAGTGGGCATTAGCTATTATACTATTAGATAGTAGAGAGGACCGAGCCCAACTAATTTAAGCCCTGACTCCACAACTTCCATTTTGTTTGTTTGTTTTATTTTTGGCAGCTATTGAATTTCGGGCTCTGACAAAAAAAATCAATTACGGGATGGGCTGTGTCTCGAGGACTAATATAATTTTGAAAGTTTATAATTAAAACGGTTGAATCATATATAATAATATAAAAATTCACCTCAAATTTCATAAATTATTAATTATTTGTGAACGCGAATGTGCCACAAAAAATATCAATATCGATAATTGTTTTTTGAACAACAATATCTAGAAAATCTTATTTATTTATTATGTGAAGCAAGCATTTTTGAAGTTTGTTTTTACATGTACGATGAAAAATGGCTAATCAAAATTAACACATAATTTTGAATTTGTTAAAATCAAACTTAAAATAATAGAGACATGATCAAATTCAATTTTTTTTATTACAAAATAAGTAATCTATTTTGGGAGTTCAATTTAACTTTGTTTATTGACGACTCCTNTATGATTATAGTTGTTGAGATAAATAAGTTGAACTTTCAAAAAAAAAAATATAAATTTAAAGTAGCAAATATACATATATATATATATATATATATATATAAAAGACCAAAATTGAAACTTACTGCAACGTAAGAGACCATAATTGTATTTTAGCCTTAAGTATGCCTCGTTAGCACGCCATACCAGCATGACACATCATCGTTAACGAGAAGAAGAGGGGCGAAAATGGGAGTTAAGACTAACGAGAAGACTTTTTACAAAAAATATAATATAGAAAATGTAACAAAAAAAATATAATGGACTGATTTGCAACCTGACCAAAAGATAATGGACAATAGTTATACTTTGCTCTAAATACTTTTTCCCTCACGTGCTTTTACCATCTTCAAACACGTTACGTTTTGGCCAACAATACCCTAAATATTTTCTTATTAGAGAAAAGAGCGAAAAAATTGAAAAAACCTAGTGGAAACCCTAGAGGCGACTTCTGTATATATGGCTCTGAAAGGGCCACCTACATTTCCCATCTTCATTTCGTCTCTCAGTCTCACTCACCACTTGTAGCTTCTGCCTTCTACGACCTTCTTTTAATGGAGCTCTGCACAGTTCAGGCTTCTTTGAAATTTCCCAATAACCATGTCCTCTCTCTTCCCATTCCTTCCAGTTCGCATCTCCTACCTAAATCTCCCCTTTCTCTCAGACAAACCCCTTTGATACGCTCAGCTGGCAACATGCTATCTTGTACGTTCTCCATCCCTTACATTCGGTATCGAAACGAAACCATTAACTAGGTTCTTTTTCTCTTTTTTCATTTTTATCATTTAAAACTTCGCTATTGCTTCTTTTGCTCATTTTTGCGGCCGCGGAAAGACAGATTTGGGGTTCGAGATGGTTTCCCCCACGAGGGCAGATTAGAATTTTTGTTTTGTTTATTCTGATACGTTATTCTTGATTTTGGTAAATTCATGCATAATAGTCTGGGAGATTATTGATTTATTGCCGCTAAAGAAAAGGACTGGCCTTTTTCGTTTCTTGCCAGCTTATCCTTATGCACGTACCGCCTTAACATTCCGTAAAGAGTCAGCTGTTATAGAAGTTGCTGTTTTAATGTTGAATAAGTGTTACGGTGTAGGGGAAAAAGTAGCATGCAATGGAGGGAAGTACCCTAAATCATCAGTGTATATAACCATTTTCTTGGTAAAAATGAAATGAGCATCAGCTTATTAAGTTTATGGATCGTATTTTCTTAAGAAAATAGTCGGTATCTGTCATACTATTGTTTGCATTTAGCAGAAGTATCACTGCAGCAAGTACTCATGTTGAAGAAATGAGATTTCATTCTGTAGCTATCATCTTTCTATCATTGATTGTCATTATTGTCCTCATAGCGTTGCAACGACTTGTCTGTAAACCATCGTTAAGTTGCTGAAAAACTATGGAACTCAGTAATCAGTATGAAGTTCATGATCTGTGTTTTTTTTTTCTTTGGGCCAGGTTCAACTAACCCGACTTACGTGCTACCAAGGGCAACAACATCCGATGAATCAGCTGGTGGGGCAAGTCAATTTTTTGATGAGAAACTTGATGGTGCAATAATCGTGGAGGATGTTAAAACAGCTGATGATAAAGCATTGAATGTTTTTGTTGCAACTGAAGAAACAAAGGAAGAATCGCCTGTGGATGAGCTTGTGCAGCCGTTTGATTTTGCTGAAAAACTTAATAATATAAAGGTTACTGACTTACTGTAACTACATTTCTTTGTTTGAATGATTTATCATAATTAATTACAAAGAAATATTTTGATATTTAATTGGTAGGCTACCTCTTAATCCCATTTGAAGGCAGCAAAATATTATTGAATCTGTCTTAGTAAGGTGGGGGATGGCGGGTTATTTTTACTCCTTTGGTTTGGTCTGTTCCTATCTTCATTTGATCTGTTTCAGTAAATTTCTCCATTTGATCTGTTTCTATCTTCTACTGCGCTACATCTCCTGTCCTTTTAGTCTCCCTTACCTCCCATTGGTGGTTTGGTGAGGAAGCTGATTTTGGCATTAGAACTTTTTGACTTTTGTACTAAGAAACTTGTTTTACATTGCCCTGTGGTTACTATGCACAGAATTTTGACTTTTGATGTGTTAATTGACTGATATGATTTTAATCTACTTCCAAATTAAGTTGCTGTGATGACACTCAGATGCTTGATGGCATTCATAGAATGTTTGATGAGACTTCGGCAGTAATGTCGAATCTGAGCGGTTACCTGAGCAACTTTACAGGGGTTCACTTTTGCCCCCTTGATGTTCACAATTTTGATACACATGAACCTCTAACTGGAATAGAAAATGTTCTTGTTTACTCATTTTTGTAATCTACCCCGTAATGATATTTCTCCTTTTATCTGGAAATAATCTACTTACTTTTCTAGATTTTTTCCCACCATAATGTACCTTTGCAATGAACTCTGAATTGTGGATCCCTAAACATGAGTTCTCTATTTACTTATTAGATATATTCTCTAATTGAGTTGCTGTGACGACATTTCAGATGATTGATGGCATCATAGAATGTTTGATGAGATTTAGGCAGTAATGTCTACCTGAGCGGTTACCTGAGCAACTTTATAGGGCTCTCTCTTCTTTCTTTCTCCACCCCCTACTTTGGTTATTGAAATTGTATACAGTTTTGACGAAATTGGACTTCTACCTGTAATGAAATGTTTTATGACCTTTCCTTCTTCTTTGTAATTATTCCCTCTAATGTGTGCCTTTGTATTGAACTTTGAACATTAAATTGTTAGATGTATTATTTATTTCCTGATATAGATATATTTTCGATTTGAGTTGCTGTGATGATGCTACAGATGATTGATGGGCATTCATAGAGTGTCACATGAGACCTCGGCAGTCATGTCGAGTCTGAGCGGTTACCTGAGCAACTCTTACATGTGTTCACCATTTTTTCTCCCCACTTATTTTGCTTACTGTTTTGAGGATTTTACTTGAACTAGAATTTTGTTCTTTTTGAAACCATTGTTCCTGTTTGTTTTTACTTTCTTTCATGTTCATTGTTTGTCCTTTTATTTCTATTTTATACTCTATTGTTGCTATTGGTTGGACGGTGTTAATGTTGCATTATTCCTTTGATTATTTTGACAGTTTCTCTTTGTCTGTAAGTTGCTTTGCTTCTCAGATTCCATGCCCTTGTTATGAATTCGGCTGATTTTCTATTATGAGTTTAGATACACAGGGAATGTTATTTTCTTATCAAGTCTTTTCCCTCCCTCTCCTTTCAGTTTAACACAGATGACACGGGTTCTATTCTCTTGTATGGCGGAGGTGCCATTGTTGCCTTGTGGTTGGCGTCAGCTGTTGTTGGTGCTATTGATTCTATCCCGTTGGTATGTACTACATTTAAACTTTGTCATCATTTCTTTTTTTTGGTAAATAACTTTGTCATCATTTCAAGCTATAGAAATTTGTGTATAGAATTCCAACTTCGGTTGTTCCTGTTGCACTAGGTTCCCAAGTTGCTGGAAGTTGTGGGTCTTTCATATTCTTTATGGTTCACTTGGCGCTATCTTCTCTTCAAGGTACCCTATATCCTTTCTTTAAAAAAAAATAAATAAATCTTATTGATTTAGAGTAATTGGACTAATTAATTAGATTAATAAACTTGCAGAAAAATAGGGATGAGCTGGGTACAAAGATAGAGGAGTTCAAGAAACAAGTTCTGGGATCAGAAGATGATTAACCTGCTATGAAAGGATGCGCATATATTTCTGCTGCTGCGCTATGATTTGATAATGTATAGTTAGATATGTTCTAGTTGAGAAGAGATCATCAATATGTTGATTGTTCTTCCCTGGAATGAAAATTTTCTTCCCCTTTACACAACACAGGCAAGCTTGTAGTATACTGAGATTGACTGAGAATATTGAGTTCGCTGAGAGTTGGCTACATATTGGAAAAAAAGAAGAAATGTTTATTTTCATTCTTATAAGCTACTTTAAAATTAAAGTCCACCTGAATCAAAACTCAGCTTATTTCTTTTCAATTGGTAAGGTCTTATGGACCAAACATTGGTTGGTCAAGATGTGATTCGGAATCCCAGAGTTGCAAACTTGCAATCTTTAGGAGTTTGAATCATCAACAGGGATTGATATTTTTAACAATATTTACCTAATTATAAATTAGACATTAATGACATTGTTTTTGTGATCGAACAACATTAAATACATCATCAATTTTTTTTTTTTTTTGCCAAAATTACATCATCAATTAGCTGAATCATTAGCAATGTTTTCTCGAAATTAAATCAAACATCATTTTTATGGTAACAACTCTCATTTGGCACAATTATGGAAACCTAATAATTTAACTTTATACTTTTTGAGAGCTCTAAATCATATTTATAATTATTAAGAGTGGTTGGATTTTAGTATTTTATAGGATTCCAAATATTATACAATATATGCTTACAAAAAATTAATTAAAAAAAAAATTACTATACAATCCCCCGCCCATGATGGAGCCTAGCTAGTATATGCAGTTTATTAACAATATGAAGGACTCGTCACAAAGGAGAGGAGTAATTGGTAGCCCCTCCATAGACTCTGAACCATATGTCCACTTTGTCAATGACGCAATCTGTTTCTTGGTCTCCATTCTCATTCTCATCATCACTAGTATCTGATTTTTGGTGTCCATCATTGTCCAAACTTGGCACTTCATTGTGTGATTCGGAAACAATCATCATCATCTCTGCTTCTTCTTCACCTTGGGAAGCAATTACTTCGATGACAGTGTTTTCTGTGTCACCAACGTCATTAGAAGAAGATTCCAGGAATGAAAAGACAAAGGAGCGAATAGTGAGAGCCAAATAGAACAAAGCGGCCACAGCAAGGGCAATCTTAATGTTCATCTTCATGATGGCCACTATGAAACATCCTAAGAAAAAATTGGACATACCCATATCGAAATCAGGTTGGATCTGTCGTGACAAGCTCATGGACATCAAGGCAAAAGCACCAAAAGAGACAAGGCTTAGTATGCTGTTATAGGATCCCTTTTCCTCGACATCGTGTCCACCTTGTTTGCTTCGATCATCATCATAAAAGGCGTAGAGAGAGGTGAGCGTGAGGGCCAAAAAACCCACGTGTGTTTTCATCAAGAAACCCCTTGAGAATATGAGTGGCAAGTTGTTCACGAAGAGCATCAAGAGGGAGAAGATGAGGGCGAGAAGAGAGTATACAATGATTTTGAGCAAATTCCAATGTCCAAACAGGTGATGGAATGAGGGGCTCAGGGCATAACAGCTGAATCCAACCACACTTGATCCAAATCCTAGGAATCTCCATACGTTTGGATGGATGACCATGTTTGAGAAGATGTTGGGGATATTAAGCTTCATCATGGCGCGCGGATTTATAGGATAATTAAGAAAAGCAAGATCAAATAATTCTGTGATGAGATGTTTGGAGTCATATATATGTGCATGGTTTGGAACTGAACTAATAATAATGGATTTGGAAGATGATGGAGGAATTGAAGCGAAGACGCGTATTGACATTTGTTCCCAAATCCCAGTGCAAGGAAACTACATGGATACAGGATACTTGCTTTGTCAAACCACATGGATACTCCCTATATATTAGTAGCTATTTATTGTCGGTTTCTTTTGATGCCACATTGTCACTACAATTTCTATTAATTCTTTTTTAAATTTTTAAACACATTATGGATTAAATTACGTATCAAGTGTCAATCTGACTTTTTTTTTTTTGGACTGAAGTTTCAATCTGACTTATCCGTAGGAGTTAGGAGTAGTGTTGGGGGCAATGAAATGCCGTTGACGTTCAAGAGTAAAAGGCTACAGCATATACA
>QANZ01029002.1:37694-72120 GCA_003254925.1 Chamaecrista fasciculata | reverse complement strand
GCCCATTAATGCTTCAGCCACTTTTATGTCTCTGAAATATATAGTTGTCAGCATCAGAGCTGTGTAACCATTGTCATTTTGTACTTCCATTATTTCTTGGGAAGCTTTGTCCACCAAAATCTTAACTATTGCTTCATTGCCCCTATACACTGCCTGGTGAACCAAAGTGTTGTTCTCGGGGAAAAAAGTTGAAATGACGGCATTCTCAAGCTTTGAGCACGACCCCAATGCTATAGTATCACCTCCATCCATAAAATTGATATATCTCTTAATATCAGCCCCCATTCCTGTTAAAGTCAAACCATTTTGTTGCAAAATCAAAAACGATCATTATGTTAATTTTTTAATTATATTGATGTGAAACATATTCCATATACATATATTTTCAAGAGTAATAATTAATTTTTTATATATATCTCTAAAGAGCCACACATGTTACGACATATTGCACAGGGAAGAAGGTAAGGCCAAACAATTGGTAATTAATTTTAGATTACCATCATAGCAATCCAGCAGATTTGGTGCCCAAGTTTCACGACACTTCAGGTGTTCCCAAGCTTCCTTAGCTGTCTTACATCTTTTAATACTAGAAGCTTGTTCGGATCCACATGCCCATTGAATTGCACGTAAAGCCTGACTGTTTTTGGTTTTCCACGCCCGATCTGAAAGCCCATAATTTCCAAATACATCCCAAAGGTCATTTGCTAGCAAATAATTTTTTACTTGATCACTCCAATCCTTATAATTCTTTTCTGTTAATTTTTCCGTCACAATCATGTTTTCTCCTGCAGTAGTAAATGTTTGTTTATATAAGAAACTAAGTGTACAATTACAGAATGAGAGTGATATATGCTGTGGCAAGAAGGTAATTAAATTCAATTTAAATGGGAGAGATAGGAAAAAAAAGTAAATACTAACTATATATAAACTCATCCAGTATTCATCAATTGAACCCTAACTTTTTTTTTCAGTTAACATATGTACATAGTATGGGCATTGTAGGGGAAAAGAGAAGCTCCTATAACCCTGAGATTGTGAGCATTGAAAGGAAAAAAGAGAAACTAAGTGTACAATTGCAGAAACTAAGTGTAAATTCAGTTTAAATGGTAGAGATAGGAAAAAAAAAAGTAAATACTAACTATATATAAACTCATCCAGTATTCATCAATTGAACCCTAACTTCTTTTTTTCGGTTAACAACATAGTATGTGCATTGTAGAGGAAAAGAGAAGCTCCTATAACCCTGAGACTGTGAGCATTGAAAGGAAAAAAGAAAAAAGAGAAACTAAGTGTGCAATTGCAGAAACTAAGTGTAAATTCAGTTTAAATGGGAGAGATAGGAAAAAAAAAAGTAAATACTAAACTCATCCACTATTCATCAATTGACCCTAACTTCTTTTTCCGGTTAACAACATATGTACATAGTATGGGCATTGTAGAGGAAAAGAGAAGCCCTATAACCCTGAGACTGTGAGCATTGAAATGAAAAAAGAAAAAAGAGAAACAAAGTGTAAATTCAGTTTAAATGTATGGGCATTGTAGAGGAATAGAAAAGCTCCTAACCTTGCATCTTCGTCTTTTCTTCTTCTTTCTCTCTTTCTTCTTCTTTTCTTCTTTCTCTCTTTCTTCTTTCTCTCCTCTTTCTCCTTCGATCACAATCACAAACATAGCCAACAAACATTTCAAATCTTTTAGGTTCATATCACATATCTAGAATTTAAATTGATTTAACACTACATTCTTCAACCCCAACATTATTTTGTTGTCAAAATCTCATATCAAACATTAACCAAATTTCATTCCACATTCCCACTTCACAACCAATATTTCTCAATTCTCATGCACAAATGAGGTTTTTAGATTCTTAAAATTCATTTTACGTCATGCCACAAGTGAAAAAGGAGAGGAAGAGCAAGTCCAATAAAATTCAGAATTTTTTTTTAAAATAAGATATTGCTCGTCGGTTTCTCGCTGGCACTATTCCTGCTGGCGAGCCTACAAAGACGTTCATCGGCTGCTCACTGGCAAGCACAATTCGACGAGATTTCATAAACAGTAGAAAAGCAATTTTTGTTCAATTTTATCCTTATTCACTTGCCACAACTGATCAATCTTCTTCTCAATCAATTTTTAGTACAACAATAACAGTAAAAACATGCAAAATACTTGGTTTCATTCCATCTCACAAACAAATTCCATCATCTAACACTCATTTTCACACTCCAACTTAAACCCAACTTTGTAAACAACATGCATTAGAAAATTTCATCATCACAGAGCATTTTTGGAAGCAAAACATACAAGCATTAATATATTGCAAACGAATCTAAGAACACTAAACCCAAATCATAACTATTTCGACCCTAAACACAGATTTGCCAAAGAGTTCAAATAGAAGGTTATTACAAATGTCCTACCTGATTTGGTGGATCAAACTTCTTTAACTCTTCCTTCTTCTCTCACCTGTAGGCGAGTGAGTGATCCAATGAAAACGAGGAGAAGAGGTGCACCTTGCCGTGAGAGCTAACTAGTTACTTTCTTACCTTGCTTACCTTTTGGCCTCTTGCAAAACAATGTCGCAACCCCTACCTCCGCTTTTCTCTCTTCTTTCCCTCCTCTTTCTTTCTCTTCTTTCTTTTTTTCTGTCCTCGTTCTCTCTCTCTGAGGTTCACTTGAAAAGGTGCTTCACATTTTAACCAATTAAACTAATGAGTAATTATTAGCTAGCTAGCCACAAACAAGTTTTAAGTCGTCAATTCATCGCTTCAGTGTAAATTCTATTTAGTTTATTCTTTAATTTCTAGATTATTGAGTATTATATTGGGTTTTTTCTTTTTGTTTTTGTAATTCTCTCAATGAAAAACAAAGGGAAATATTTAATTAGTTTCCAATTTCATGAGTTATAGTGCGTCATCAATACAATGTGCCAACATCTGCTTGCTATTTATGTCAAATTATAAATCTTTTCTGTGAAGATGAAGATACATATCATAGTAAAAAATAACTAAAAAGTAAAACTTTTTTTTAAAAAAATTAAAACTATTTAATTTGATTCTCTTCAAGTTTGACATAGAAAATGTTTATTATAACAAATTAAACAGACGTATAACAATATTATAATTAATTCGCTTTTTAAATATTTAACTATATATGTATTTTTCAGAAAACTCAATAATTGTTCAGAAAGTAGTAATATCATTAACTAGAACTTACAAAAAAATTGTCATCTTGATTCATGATAATGAATTCGTTGCTGTTGCAAGAGCCTGCCACTAAACCCAACTTCTTCCCTTCCATTTTCTTGGATGATTCTTTCACTTTCTCTTCGTATCAGTCTTCCCTAAAAAATATTTGAGAAGTGTGTGTAATAAATATTTGTGTCTGCCTTTTAAGGTAAATTACACTTTGGTACCCTGTGGTTTGACCCTATTTCACTTTGGTATCCTGTGGTTTGAAACCTGACACTTTGGTAACCTGTGATATTCTCTATTAATAGTTTGGTACCCTTTGAGTTTATTTTGTAATTTTAACCATAACAAATTCTACAAAAATTACATATTGACCCTAAATTTTTTTTAAAGTTTTCATTTTAGTCCCTAGATAATATGTATCCAGGGACATATTTTTAATTTTTTGAAATTCTTTGGGTTCAATATGTAATTTTTGCAAAGTTTGTTATGTTTAAAATTACAAATAGCTCCAAAGGATACCAAAGTATTAATGGAGAATACTACAGGGTACCAAAGTGTCAGGTTTCAAACCACAGGGTACCAAAGTGAAATAGGGTCAAACTGAAGAGTACCAAAATGTTATTTACCCTTTTAAAATTCCTTTTGCCATCATACTTCTGAAAGTTACCTTTTATGAATGATTGACGTGTTGTATTCTTTCCTATTTTGCTTTGGTGAGTGAAAAAGGGAATCAAATTCAAAGGTGACATATAGACAACAAAAGAGAAGATATATAAACATGTAAACAGAGGCTACAAGGAAAACACATTTCTCCCGTTTGCCTTTTTACCACTTTTTTTCTTCAGGTTCAGTATTTATTACCACAAAAAAGAATACATTCTATTATCAAAAAAAAAAAAAAAATACATTCAATATCTAAAAGTTGTATTTCATCATTTTTGTTGTTGTTTTTTATATATATACAAGAAAATATGATCAAGGTTTCTTGTCCAAATATGATTGCGTATATATATATCATTAAAACCCGATTTATAAAAGATAATTGATGGATTATTTTAAAATAAAAAGAGTATTTAATTAATTAAGTGTAATTTAATTGAATCCAGTATGTAGTACATCAAGTTATATACAAGTGATCACCACCAATATAATAAATAGTCTAAAAATGTGATCAATATATAACAATATATATTAATGGAGTTACGGAGAAATCAGTAAACTCAATAATTGTTCAGAAAGTAGTAATATCATTAATTTCTTCATAAAGAACTTGCAGCCTTTTTACCACTTTTTTTTCTTCCGTCAGGTATTTATTACCACCAAAAAGTCATTGTGATATGCACATGCTAGCACCTAAGCACACAGAGGTAAGTAAAACCTTTAAAAGGTTGCAATTGTGAATTGTTAGGTCTAGAATCATTTAATAGTTGCCACAGTAAACATAGATAAATATTAGTAAGATTAGACAATATTTCCAAAAATAGCAAAAATTTTGAGGTTAATAAGGCAATATAATGTTTATAAAAAATGACAGTTGATGCTAAGTTTAGGGACTAAAATGATGTTTTTGTTTTTGCCAAAGCATAATGGCAATGTTGTAAATAAGAATACAAGGAAAGGCATTTTTGAGAAAGAGGAGATTTTGAGAGGGTATTTTCGTCATTTAAAATCTTCTTCCTCTTCACTCCACTCCAAACTCTTCCTGCCATCTCTTCCAAAAATAGTCCCTGCCATCTCTTCCTCTGCTGTGAACTCTAAACACTCATGAATTGGTCAACATTGCTAATTTATCTGGAGTTAATGAGATTAACAGTTGATTTTGAGTATGTTTGAGTGTAATATTATGCCTTTTTCTTAACTCGAGGCTCATTTGAATACTTTATGTTGGTCATAAAATTACGTTGAATTCTTGCTATATGATGACATCACCTAGCTTGTAAGAGTATACTGTCACAGATTATACCATACATATATATAAATCAAATCACTGAGAACAATATATAGTATTGTGAATATTATATATTATTTATTTGATTATATACATATGAAATAAATAGTATTGCGAATTGTGCTTTTCCAAATGAGAGAGAGAGAGACAGAGATTGTAGGAAACTTGCACCAAATGGGTAAGAGGAGCAGTGAGCCAATGACACGTGAAAGAGACAGGCCGAAGTGTTATAGGCAAATTGAGCCTCAGATTCCTCTGCAGTCTGCACTGATACTTGGTAGAAAAGTTGCAAGAGAAAATTGATATACTTGCTCAGTTATTGCTTTGGACCTCCTTCTGTCATGAGCCCATATTTGTCAAACCTTCTTGAACCAAATGTGCATTATGAGTCTGCCATTCTCTGATGTTTCCCATATGGCTAAGCATGCTGATAATAGGCCTAATAATTAATAGGCTCAAATGGCACAACATGTCCTTATCCAGCAGGCCACAAGCCCACTAGATGGGTCACATGGGCGTGAACGCCCTACATTCTCGCTCAGTCAAGGACCACAGTCATGAAGAATATGGGTGTCCAGGCACCAACGAATAAGGAAACATGGCCTGAATCAATCAGGAACCAATCATGGATCGCTCAAGATCCGCTGCCAATCAAGACAAATCCATCAGAGATCCTTCCCCTTGATAGTGCCTTGGTCATCAAGGCACCTTTCACAGAAAAGGAAATTACGTGGGAGCCAAGGATCACAATCAGATCAGCCAAGATCACAATCAAGTATCCAGGCATTTATGGCGAGATCATGTCAGATCATCCTCAGCCAGTATAAAAGGTTAACCCTTCATAACTAACCTTCTATCCCTATCCAATGGTGAACTCTAATGCAATGAAAGATTATTTGGTAGTTATCGGTTGGCAAATAACCAAAGGCTCACGCAGTCACGCCTAGGCACTTCTAAAAATATGATGATAGATAACATTTTGAAATATAACTTATTTTGAGAACTTTTTATGCATAATCTCTAAAATAATGATTTTATTGCAAATTAAATTCTTAAGTATAAGTCATATTTTTCTATTTAGTATAAAGTATTTATTTATTTTATTATTATTTTTTCTCTCTTCTCTCTCCTCCCTCTGTTCCTTTTTCCTTCTCCCTCCTCCGTCCAATCTTCTTTTTAAGTTTTCTAATATTATGTTTGGAATTATATAATATTAAAAATTAAAAATTTATTTTATTTTATATCATCATATTTATTAGGGTAAATTACATAATAGGGTCCTGTGGTTTGGCCCATTTTCAGATAGGGTCCTGTGGTTTAAAAAGTGTCAAATAGGGGGTCTGTGGTTTGCTCCGTTAACAGAAAGGGTCCTGAGGTATATTTTTGTCCAAAATTTAACGGAAACTTAGCTAAAATACTATTTTAAGACCCTAACTATTAATTTTTATGCGTTTCACTCCCTAATATAACGGAAATTGACTTTTTGGGGCTATTTTGTAATTTTAATCTCTCAAAAGTTTTATTCTTTTACATTAAGATCCTTTTCCTTTTATAATATGATCAAAATGTAAAAAAAAAAAAAAATTGGAGATTTAATTTGATTTCACCCAAAAATAAATAAAAACAAGATTCCTTCCTTCTTCCTGGCATTCCATCGTCGCATTCTTCACAAGCCACGACGTCCTCGCCAATCTCCTCTTCATCTTCTCCCTCGTCGCCCTCGCCCTCGCCCTCGCCCTCTTAGTCTGTCGTTACTACGTCTCTGGCGAAACCTCCGCCACCACCTCAACAAACTCATCAGATTCATAACCCTAATCGTTTGTTCCTCCGTCGGGTCGGCCGCTTACTATGCCCGTTTGGTCTTTTCTTTTGCAACGTTAGGGCTACAATTGACGGTGAAAGAAGCGAGGAAGCCGAAGATTTGGGGGACGCCGTCATTGCCGTGGGTTTCGTCGTTGTGTGTGGCCATGAATGTGTTTATAATGGGGTCTATTGATGCGGCGTCATTTTTGAGGTTACACTAACGTTGTGGAGTGTGGTGTTTTTGTTGTATTAGATGATGAATTAGGGTTTTTATTATGAATAAAATGATTTTTTTTGTTGATGATGATGATGGAAATTGGAAAGAGATGAAAAAAGAAGAAAAAGAATGGAGGAAGAAGACGGAGAGAAGACGAAGAAGGAAGGAATGTTGTTTTGTTTTGGGTGAAATCAAATTAAACCCCCAATTTTATTTTTTTCTTATATTTTGATTATATTATAAAAGGAAAAGGACTTTAATGTAAAAAAATAAAACTTTTCAGAGATTAAAATTACAAAATAGTCCCAAAAAGTCAATTTCCGTTTTATTAGGGAGTGAAACACATAAAAATTAATAGTTAGGGTCTTAAAATAGTATTTTAGCTAAGATTTCTGTTAAATTTTGGACAAAAATATACCTCAGGACCCTTTTAGTTAACGGAGCAAACCACAGACCCCCTATTTGACACTTTTTAAACCACAGGACCTATCTGAAAATGGGTCAAACCACATGACCCTTTTATGTAATTTACCCTTTATATAATATAATACCCTGTTTCAGATTTCGTCATAATACTAATATTCTTATTATATTATAAGTAATGAAATGATCTTTTACTTCAACTAACTAAAATCCTTAATACATATATAAGTACATTTTTAATTTGTAAATATTTTTATATTAATAAATGTCCATCTTCTCAATGTTTAATTTTATGTACTTGAAGAGTGAGTAATAGACTCTAAGGCTCCATTCGTTTGCGCTTATAATAAAATCTGCTCTGATTATAATCAGAGTATGATTATAATCAAAGTTGATTTTTTGTGTATTGGTGTTTGGATGAAAGTTGATTATTTGGTGTGAAATTATTGAAATAGGTATGTAATGATTGTGGTTGGTTGATAGAAGGGTAAGGAAATTGATAAATTGTATAGGGGTAGAAATGGAAGAAAAAGTTGAAAAAAGTAGGAAAAAGTAAGATGTGATTTGATTATAATCAAAGTGTGTTTGGATGTGATTGTTGCTTTTAAAAAAATCAGATTTTGTCACTGTTTGCCTTGGGAATCGTGAAAATATGATTATAATCATAAGCAACTTGTGAGATGCTTATTTGGTTTGGTCGACCATTCTATTTTTACCTCTGAAATGGTGGACCAAAAGGACCAAAGTGTAGTAATCAGGTCCTGACATTCGGTGGACTATCAAAAAAATGGTCCACCGTTTGGCACAAGATGAGAGAGAATGTAAGAAAGAACTTCAGACCCGAAAATTTTTTTCAATGTGACTCATTTCAAGTATTTGGTCGACCATTTTTTGCATCGGTGGACCGAACGTCGGGCCTGATAGCATTCTTAGGTTGAAATTTGGTCGACCATTTTTTACATCGGTGGACCGAACATCGGGCCTGATATCATTCTCAAGTTGATATTCGGTCCACCGTTGACAGAATCGGTCGACCATTTCAGGTAAATTACTATTTTAGCCTTGTGATGTGTGATTGAATGTATTAGAGTATAGGTAATTATAGGTATATATATATAAGGGTATAAGTGTAATTGAGTGTGTTTGATTATAAAAAGATCAAGATTATAATTTGATCAAAAAAAAAAACGCAAACGAACATGCTTATTACGATTATAATTAGAACAGATTATAATCAGAGCGCAAACAAACTGGGCATAAGTCACGTGTAATGAAAGTAAACAAGAATAGTTTGGTTGGATTTTGAATACCCACACTCTGTGAGACTATGAAGTATATATGAACCAAAAAGCGTGAACTGTGATCTGCTTTGCTTTCAAATATTGAAAAATCCAAATGTACTCTCTAAAGTTCTTATCGTCTAGAGCATTTAATACCCACCATATATATCGGGTATACACTAATGGTAATAAATGTAGTTTATGATCATTCTGCGGTTAACCTGACTGAACTTTACAACTTTAAACGAAACAAAATTGAATACGAATTTACTGTTCATATACGCAATATTGCGCTATGAGCTAGCACAATAACACATATATCCAACTTGTCCGTTTCTGTTTGTTATTCCTATATAAATGATAAAAAGAGTTGGTATGTGCGTCTAGTGATTACTGACTAATGGGATGAAGACAAAATAAACTTGGTTCACGGGTAGTGAAATTGGATGATTCATATGATATGATATGATGATATGATCTGCTTCTTAATTCACACACACACATATATAGGGGTTGACGCGGGTGACACTATAATCTAAAATGGCCATGCCAGATACATCATGCATGCATTTTCAGCACTACTATTCATCCCTGGCCTCAGTCACTTTTGCATTCTGTATCTCCTCTAAATGTTGGATTTTCTTTCACCATACTAATTACCTTGTTTCTACTTTTGTACTATATCTATGTATCATGTATGTATGCCTACGTGTACATATACATGGGTGTATACATCTTCAGTGCTACACTACTTGAATTCCTACCTCCATATATCGTTTCAATTCAAACTTCAAATATTATATTATTCAAACTGTTTCATGAACTATCGTTTTCTCTAGACTACAGAAGTTCACACGCCCAACTTAAATTTGTTCAATATTGCCCTTGTCTGCTAGCTGCTGCAAGCGTAATTAATTAGACAGAGCTTTGATTTGTCAACTTAATTAACGTTAAGTATTTAATTAATTAATTTGAATTTGTATTTGTCACCTAATCTCTTGTGCATATGGCCAATACAAAGGACAAGCGGTCATGAAATCCTATATATCATATAATATATTGAATATAATATAATAACACAACAAGCCATACGTCATGCTCCAAATGTCAAACACTAAATATATATATATATAAGTATAACTACTCTTGTTGCCTTCATTAACAAGCCAAAAGGTACCCGCAAAAAATAATGAAAAAGTAATGATTAGCAGAGCAAATCAGATGAACAGTGTATGAAGAAATCCATGGAATGGCGATACAGTTTTCTTCTTGTCATGAAGCTACTCTCTGGTTTTCAAAATCTGACCCAAACTGTCTGTTATTGCTCGGTGGTGGCCATTTATTTTTCAGCTTAAAGGGCAATAGCTGCTCTCTTTCTTGTGTCCTTTTCTGTTTGGAAACTTCCAACACATGGAGATGCCATTCCCATTAATTCCAAACACACAAATTCATATACATTTTTCGTAATACATATTTTTCATAAATAAATAAATTATTTTTTCTCAGAAAAATAAATTGTAAGTTTTCAAGTTTCAACTCAGTCCTAGCTATTAAAAGAAAATAATAGTGGGTGGAGAGAGAAATTAAACAGCTCATGATCGACATCACGTTTCCAAAGTGCTTTCTGTAGCACTAATTAATGCTTTTAAGTGGGGGATTAATTAAGACTAATAAATGGGCTTATGAAATAGTGTGTTAGTGGTTATGGGGAAATGAGATGCATATACATAAAATAATTAATGCTTTAAAGTGTAGACAGTACATAGAGTACTCACAAAGATTCAACATGGATGGTGTGGCCAAAGACTTAGAGCTTCAAATATTGTCTTCTAACCACCGGACGAGTTGAGGAAGACACGAGCATGTAGACAAAAAAAAACCCTCTCTGTGTAATATATATCCATTTACATGGCAACATAAAAAAGGTGACAAATTGACAATCTTAATCTTAACGTTGTCCTCGTCTATCATATTAATTTATCTCACATCTCGATAATCAAATTAACTCTCTTCTCTCTCTATCTGTGAAAGTAAAACATGCACTATCAACTTTTGATTTGTAGCTTTCCAAATTCATTTCACAGAACGGAGAATTGCATTGGCCTATTGGGAGACCCTCTCCCTTATAATATTTCCTCAGTCAAATCACAAGCACTTTTCTTTTCATGCCTTTTATTTTGGACACACATTAATTTTTTTTTTATGTACGTATATATTTAACTAATTGAAATATAGTACATGTGATAGCTTTAGGTAGATTTATTGGTTTGTAGTTCATATTATTGAACTTCATATAGCTAGTGTTGGTTTAGCTAGGGTTACTGGTTAAGGTAGTAGAAGCAATTATTGTATTTATTAATATGCTGAAGCGTGAAATGGAAACTATCTAGATACCATTTTTATGCAAATGAACTGATAAAAAGTCACTATTCAAGATTAGTAATAGAAGCTATAGGATACACATTTTACTCAGTTAGAGTGCTATAAATAATATATATAATTAGGTACTATAATATAGGTGTCTGCTCAGTTAGCCTTCATGCATAAATAATTATTTTTCCTATAAATTATGTTCGGATCGAGGAGAGGCTGAGCTTGCAAAAGAAGCCTCATGTGAGAAAACCGCGTTTTAAAAGCTAGATTGTCGGTGTTATATCAGTAAAGAAAACGGTTTAATATCATGTGGTTCAAACCTTCAAATTCTCAATCAATGAATTTTCGGATGATCCCTCAGCAAACAAAGATAAAAATCCCTTGAAGGCTTGAACTAATTTGGTTTGTCGATAGAAAATTTTAATGCATACAATTTTTATATTTAAAAATATCAAATATAATTCAACTAAATCTCATAAGATGACAATTATATTGTATTTGATTGTAATGAACAATAAGTTAGTAGGACGATGGATATAGATCGAGGACATAATTAATTAATGACGATTACTTTTACACATATATGTAGTACCTAGCTAGGGAGATAACATTTAATTTATAAGAGCTATTATATTCTCCAAGCCTCACTAATTAAATTTCAGTATTTCACTACGGAACTAGTCCTCTACTATACGTACTACGTAAACAAGCATCCTTAAAAATCCAACCACAAAAGTTATGCAAAAAGCTTTTTCAATAATTGTGAGACTAATTAATTAATGAATTAACGTAGAAAAAAATCAAGTTTAGGTAAAGATTCTTGGGCTGTTTCTGAAAAGGTTATACTAATATAGCATGCTTTTGTATTGTTTTAGTTATCGCTACTCAGTGATACAAAGATACACGTATATATACTGATCTTCCCCAACTTTTTTTATAGTATTTGAATTTCAAACATGGTTAATTAAGCGCCTGGAACAACTAGTAGTTAAGTTATTAACGTCTAAGTTAGATATCCTGGTCCCCTACCACCTTTTCTATATGTTTCCACATCAACCATCCACTGCATTGGTGGATCTTTAATTTTGTTCCTTTTTAAATGTCTTCATTAGGGAGTAATATAATTAATCATTATTCTAATTAGAGTTAAACTACGTTCATATTTCAGTCAATAGCCTGTACATACATATGTTAAAACTTAAAGACAACTTAATTAATGATCCATCCCCATTAATTAAGCTGATAAATCTTCTGTACGTATATAATTAAAATTTCAATATTTCTTAATTATTTTGACAATTAATTGCATGGAGATTTTTTTTTGGCCAAAAATTGCATGGAGATTTGGCTTTAGGAATTTGTAAAATTTTGATATGTCTTGACTAATCGCTCTAGTCATCCTTCTTGTTATTGTTGGTGGGGCCTGCATATATATATATATATATATATATTTAACAATAATTGTTAATTATTTTTGAAATCCTGTTTGTATGATTCGGAGAAAATTGCAAGATATAGCTAAAAAGTATTCAAAGCTTGTCATAATAATCTTTATATATGCTCATCTCTCACCTAATCGGCTAATTTTAGGTTATTAATTAGACACGTACTCTCGACTTTCTTTTACTCAATTTTGCTCAGAACACCTTAGTCGTCTGACTTAAAGCATCGAATGATGAGTTTCAGAGTTACTATTGTTTGTGATTTTTTATTATTATCTCTCTATTTGCAGATATTCTACATTAATCCACTCAGAATTAGGTGAGTGCCAGTAGGCCAAATTTACTACTATCTTCATTACTATTGTTGGTGTAATCGGTAATTGTGAATATATACACACACACACATATATATATATATATATATATGTGTGTGTGTGTGTGTGTTTGGCATTGGTAAGCAACAAACTTGGTGGGCAAGCGGGCATTGTGCTGAGCTTCTGCGTCTGCGGTAAGCCTCTTTGTTTTGATATGCTTGTCCACCAAGTTTTGCGCCTTTTAGTGTCTCTATGTTAATCTTACATTCATTCTTACAAATTATTAGAGAATATTTGTCGATGGCCAAACATTTTTTAATATATACTCATTTATTTATTTTAAATAAGATCATCGAATAATTAATGTTTTCTCTTTTTTATTTTTTTTACCCAAGGTATCTCCTAGTCCAGACTAATCCTCTGCAGATCTGAGGTCCATTTAAAAGTTTGCCATTGGTTAATTTGTTGTTGCATACACAAGGCCGAGATCGAACCTCTTACACTCAGTTAAACAACCTAGTGAACTAACCACTAAATCAACCAAACAAACTTGATTATATTTTCTCTAACTTTTGATAAAAGGGTCGGGTCCGGGACATACACAACATATATACCTACACACACCTAAAGAATGAATTTTTAAAATGTGTATAATTAAACAAATAATTAATTTGAAAATGGAATTCAAATTAATCCAATCAAAGGAAGCCCATTTTTTTTAATTAATTGAATAATAGAGTAAGAGTGGAGCCCTTAATTGACGGGCAGGATTAATTAAAAAGTAATGATAAAACTAATGATATGAAGTGATCTCACAAGAGGACGAGAAAAACCTGCATAAAGTTGGGGCTTCCATTTTCCCTTTTTTATTAAACACCATTATTTATACTCACTCCCTTCCCCTTTCGGCTTCAAAAAAAACACACACATATCTCTCTTCCCTTTCTCTCTCTGTCGTACACACACACAGAAACACACTCTCTCTGCTTTTCTTGCTTTTTTTCCATATGACTGCCATGGATAACCGTTTGAAAATGCGAATCTCTCGCATGTTGCGATCCTCATTCGCTTCTTGCCGCACCCAAAATCTCTCCGACGTCACTGATAGTTCACGCTTTCTCCTTCAACACCACGACGACGACGTCGTCGACCACAAAGTTCCCACCTTTCCTTCCATTTGCAGACCCAAACACTCTTCAGAACGACGCGTCGTTTCGGTCGTCGTCAATAATGATTCTTCTGATCTTCCCAGAAAGAAAGTCTCCGACTGGCCCTCGCCGTTCCGGTGTCCCCCTGCTTCCCCCATCACTCCTCTCAAAGAGTTCGGGTACTGTGAAAAGAACATAAATTCACAGAACAAGAAAAAAAAGAAACCAAAGAAGAAGAAGAAGAAAAATAACAAAAGGAAGCCGTCGGATATTTTCCCATTTCGATCTTGCGGTCAAGACGACGACTTTGGTGGCTATTGGTGGTATAGCAGCGACGACGACGACGACGATGATTATGAAACTGACACGCTTTTGTCCTCGAAAAGCTTGTCGTCGGATTCCTCCCGGTGCCGGCGCCGTCGTCATCGGCGGCGAAAGCAGAGAGGAGGGAGTTCCGACATGGCCGCCGGAATAATGCCGTTGCAACAGGGGACGAAGGTGAAGGATACATTTGCAGTGGTGAAGCGATCGAAAGATCCTTACAACGATTTCAGAACATCCATGGTGGAAATGATCGTAGAGAAACGAATATTTGCGCCGAGGGATTTGGAGAATCTGTTGCAGTGTTTCCTGTCGCTGAATTCCTGTAATCATCACAAGATTATTGTTGAGGTTTTCACCGAGATTTGGGAAGCTCTGTTTTCGGACTGGTTTTGAGGAAAATCATTACCAAATGATAATATCTGTTCTGTTATTATTTAGTTACTTGTGTTTGTTAGTTAGTTATAGTAGTAGTTCTAAGTTCTAACTTAACTTATTAGTTCGCGTGTATGATACGCACTTTCTTTCTTTCTTTCTTTCTTTCTTTCCTTACTAAATAGTCTCAATCAATAATGAATCAACCCAAGTTGCTTTTTAGTTTTGGTCTTTTTGGAACTGAATCTTGGATTTTCTTAGTTAGTTGAGAAAATTGTGTGACAGAGAGGCAAAACAAGGAAGGGCCTAGCTCTGTGTGATGGACTTTCTGGAGCAGAAACTGGGAAAGAGAAAGAACGAAGGAAGGAAAAAAAGATGATGGTGAATGGTGATGGGATGCTTTTTGTTTGATTTGAACTTAATTTGAAGCTATAATGTTTGAAAACACCAAAAAAGTTGTCTCACTCTCTTGTCTTGTGTTATTGGAGTTGGATTGGACCTTTTCAATTCCTTTTTCTCCAAAACAATACAAAAAGCTTAGCTCGCTTTCTCTCTCTCTCTCTCTCTCTCTCTCTCTCTCTCTCTCTATCAAGAAAAGTAGTTTTTCTTCTTCCTCCAATTCCAATTCATATTTCAAACTGATAAGTCTCTCTTGCTTCTTTTTTATTGGNAAAAAAAAAAGACAAATTTTACATGATTTGATATGTAATATATAATTGATAGATTCAAATCTTAATTTAAATTGAAAAACATGATAAAGTCTATTATTAATTTGTTGGAAAAAATTAGTCAAATAATATGATCGATCAAAATATAAAATTTTGAAGAAGAAATTAAAAATTAATGTAAAGTTTGTGTACCCAAAAATATTTTTATCTACAAATAATAAAAAAAACAACCTTTTTGAAATATACACTTAACTTTTTAGCCCTTTTGAAAAGTTCTGAACTTTATTCATTTTCACCAATAAAAAATAGCGCAGAAGTAAAAGAAATACGCATAATTCAAACTTCAAAGACTGTTAAAAAAAGACTATTAAAAAGCAGCAAATTGAATTTCTCTTCCGAGATTTTAACTATATGCATGTTTAATATTTAGAAAATCAATAGTTAAAGGATGTAGAAAGAAAGTAAAATTAAATATGGAAACTATTCATTTATCTTGGCAAGCAGTGGTCAAATATGGAAAAAATTTCAGCCTAAAATTAAATAAAAGCCCAGAGTACAGGTGCGAAGTTGACCCCATTTTTCTGTGAGTAATATATTCTCCTCTGGGTTGAAGAGGAATCACATGTCGCAAATATTTATGTCCGTTTACTTTATAGTTTATAAAATATTCAAATCAATTTGTTTACTAGAAAGACACAGATATGGCTCAAACTGCAATTTAAAATCTGTGTCTTGCTTTTGTTCCTGGGTTACTATTAAGAGCAAGTGTATATCATAAGCTAATGGCAGCCAAAAGATTCTTGAATTTTCCAAATAGTTTCCTCCTTGTGACACAAAAAAACAAGCAGATATATTCAATAGTTTAATTAGTCATATCATATATTATAAGGGGTTAGAACCTTTTTTTTTTATAGTATTATAGCGATTTAGACCAAGACTAATCTTATTTGAGTTGAGAATAAACAGTTAAATTGTTTTTAATAATCTGAATTTTGCTAGTGGATCATACATAAAATTAGAAGAAAAACTGTATTAAAAACCAGCGAAAAAGGAAAATCAATAATCTGAATTTTGGATTTTTTTTTGGATACACATCTGGGTTTTGAATTTGTGCATTCAATAATGCTATTGGTGCACTAAGGAGACAAAATATATATCACAATTGAAAGAAAACTTGTTTGGTTTTGTTACTAGCTAGCTAGGTAGGCAAGTATATCCATCCAACAGCATAATAGTGAATAGTGATAAAATCCATCTGCTATTTCATTATTGTCGAGTCCATGACACATAAAGTACCTACAATTTAATGAACAAACACACCACCTCCAACAAAAAAATCAAACGATATTAATGACTGCCAACAACAAAAACAGTAGAGCAGTTTTTTTTTTTTTGGTGTTAATATTAGTTTCAGATGGTGTCCCATGCATATAATTGCAGATGGAGTACAAGTGCATGCAGGATTGGGGATGAAAGGTTAGTGTCAAACAAAGGGGGAGGAGGACAGAATTTGAAAAGAAAGAAGAAGGCAGAGCAGAAGGGTATGTAATAAGAAAGTGATAGCAGAAAGAATGTGCAAATTAATAGCAATTAATGAAAAGAATTAAAAAGCAAATTCAAAAGTGGGGATTTGAAATTGAATATATAATTAATTAAAGTGTAAAATACAGTAGTTATGTGGTGCAAGTGGTGTGTTTCTCTGAGGAATGAAAGCAATGTAACAAAGAAAATGGAGGAGCAGAGAGGGAGAAGGAATTAATGGTAAAGCATGGAGGAATGGTGAAATGCAATAATCTAGGGAAGAAGTCACTTTCATTTAGGGACAGAGAGGTTAAAAGGAAGATCAGAATTCAGATGCAATAGTAGAATGGAATGGGAGATGCCATTTCGATTTTCTATATTTTCTATTCCTAAAATGAGAATGTCACCTTCAAAACCACCTATCAAAACCCTCTCTTCCTTCATTTAATGCCTCTCTCTCTCTTCTCATCCCTTTCCATTACTATTCTCCATTAATGATCGCATTTTTTGGGTTCTCGTGCTTTTTTTTTTAAAAAAAATTCTCTCTCTTCCTGTCAAAACTATAGCCCTATATAGGCACAATCCCATATACACCTCAACAAATCCTATATTATTTGAAAAATTTTTAATTAGATTTTACTGTAATTCTTTTTTAAAAACTTGCATTTACTATATACGATAAAAATTTTATTATTTAATTTTTAAGTGATAGTAATATTTAAGCTGACCACCCCTGAACATTACCTTAATTTATAGTCGTTCTTAGAGGCTAGAAATGCCACAACAGCGATTATGCAACAATCTTCAATTGGTATCGTAAATAACTAAATACACAAGGTAAATAGAAAAATAGTGGCAATTATTTAATTTTTAATTTTTTTTATAAATATAGTATGAGATAGTATTATATAATTTCAAAGACCAATCATAAAAACAAAATTTATAATATATAATATGAGTTGACGACTTTTTTAAAGAATTATATTTATATAAAAATATCTCTTCTAAAAGTGATTAATGAAAATAAATAATTTGATAAAAATTTGTAAGAATAACTATGATAGAAAGGAGGATATATTTTGTTTGTATAATTAATTATAAACAAATATAAATAGAATTCATAACAAGGCATGGTTAGCAATTTTCTATTTGGCGAACTCACATATTTTATATTTTATTTGTACATAATGGGCTATTAAATATTTATAATTAGTCCAATTAATTTATGGATCTCATTGTTATTATTTATGGACTAATTATGTTATTATATGAGTCTGGGATAAATAAATAAATAAAATGTGTAGAAACCATAAAGCCCAACCTTGTTGATGGGCCAAGGCTATTTGGGCTAGGTATCTCTAGGGTTGTGGTTCCCCAAAGTGGGATAGTTATATATAGTAGTTTGTCAGGAAAGTCAGACTAATTTTCAGAAACCTATTGTGTCACTCTCATATCCATCTTG
Organism: Chamaecrista fasciculata; assembly: GCA_003254925.1. Lineage (NCBI taxonomy): Eukaryota > Viridiplantae > Streptophyta > Magnoliopsida > Fabales > Fabaceae > Chamaecrista > Chamaecrista fasciculata. The sequence continues at coordinate 53,634 of QANZ01029002.1, read as the reverse complement.
TGAGAGGGTTTTGACAACTATCTAACACTTTGGAAGAATTCAACCCGCCTTCGTGCTGATTAGCGATGGATCATGGTAGATTCTTTATTCATCTTCTTTTGTGATTAATTCTTGAAGTTATCTTTGTTAAAGATCATGTTTTACAACCCTTGTTTTCGCTTCCGCTTCCAGTATTATCAATCCTATATAAATATTTTTAGTTGGTTGTAATTTTGGCCATCAGGCATTTATTAAAAAATTTAAAAATTATATAAAATTACAACAGGCAGTATTTTTTTTTTAAAAAAAAAAATCATAGATATGGAACTATGGAAGACAGTCGTTTTTTTTTTCCGTCAATTTTTGGGTAATATGGGCCACGATGATAGAGTTTTAGCCTTTTAGGAGCCTTTTTTTTTCTTTCAAATTTTTAGGGTGCCTATTTGTTTGTTGGATCCATTATTTTGGGCTGTTAAGTGATAAGTGCTAACGTCAAACCCAATGCATATGTGAAAATTGATAAATGATCACTAACCTCTAATTACTTCCAACTAATAATAACATGAAGAAATTACTAGCTATTTAACGCATAATGAGAATTGATTAAGAATTTCAAATAAGCAGACTTCAAAAGTTGAATTTGATGGTCTAAATAAGTCACAAGACAACATATCTATACTATTATTTATGGAAGAGGAGTCTTTTAATAGTTGGTCAAAATTATATAATATAAAGTTATTCAAAATATAATTAACAACATCAAATAAATAAAGTTATCCAGTAATAAATTTCAAAATTTGAATTCCAAAATTCTATGGATTCATTTTCATTATTTATAATCCAAGTATAAGAAAAATAAGTTTTATTCAATAATAATTTAATGATTAATTTTGTAATTTAGAATAATTATGTAAACTTATTAATATTATATTGTAGGAGTCAAAAGTAAATTTTCTCTATATTACTTTATTGATTTGTTTAAGATATATAATAGTATATATATATATATATATACCTCAGAGCTTTCTCGTTTGACTTTAAACATGGAAAATGAGAATCTTTAAATATATCCTACTATAAATTAGAAAGAAAAAAAATGAAACAAGTCTAAGGAAGATATTAAATTAGGTAGTCATACATCATGAAACATCTTACGGTTTGTTTATCATCAACAAATTTCCCCATCAACAGATTCAAACCGAATTACATTGGCTTCTAAAGCCTTTATCTAATATTTCCCCATCAACAAACAATTCAATTCACAAGAGTAATTTTGGTGAAACAAATGACAATTAACATGTAGTAATCCAATTTGAAGACAGTAACTGTACCCTCTTATTATTCTTAATTTATTATTTTTTAGATTTATTGACTTTTACATTTTATAATTTTTTTAAAGCCCCTAGCTAGTATATATATATATATGAGGAACTGATTTTAGCATTGATAAAATACGTTTTTCATTCTTAAATTTTGTATTAACTTTTAATTTTATCTATAATATTTCTTTTGCTATCAATTTCATCTTTAATATTTTATATTTTGATCAATTTCATTCATTGACTAACCTTTTTCAGTAAATTGACAAAAAAAAAACTAATCTTATTTTTCAATCTAAGTTAAGATTTGAATTTTCTTTTTATATAAGTTTTACATTACATATCATTAGTCACATAGAATTTATCGTTGATATTTTGCTAAAATAAGAGTAAAAGATAAAATTGATCAAAATATGAAATATTGCAGATGAAAATGACAACAAAAAAACTATTAAAGACGAAATTGAAATTAATATAAAGTTTGAGAACAAAAAATAGTATTTTTGCATTTATCCCTTGCCAAACTTATTTTAAAAAATCCTTCTTCAAAACATTAATGAATGAAGTTATTGATTGTTGTGGTTTTTCTAGCTTAGGGTTTTTTTTGTTACATTTTTCTAGCTTAGGGTGTTTACAATAGGAAATGATCTTAAGGTTATATAGTTTTAGTGAGGATAATGAAATGAAATTAAATGAAGTGTGTAAGAATATGTATTAATGTGTTAATTAGTGATTAGTTAGGATTGTCATTGTACAGTGTAATTAGTTAGTTGTAGTGTCTTAGCTGGCATAGTTTGTTACACTTTGTACAGCACAGTGTGTGTCCTCATGTATATATTATTCTCTTGCCAATAATGAAATAACGAATCATTCAGCAACATTCTTTCTGTTTTTATTCATGGTATCAGAGCTGGTAGATATTCTCTTGTGATCTGTACTACCTGCCGTTTTTTTCCTACATTCTTCCTATCTTTTTTCCCTACTTCTCTGGGAATAATTTGAACACATATATTGTTTCAAAGTTTTTGATAAAAAAAAGAATAAATACATGTATAAATTAGTCTATTGAATTGTTGGCTCTCCAATTTAGGAAGCCAAAATAAAAAAAGGAGTTTTTCAATGGATAACGAGGACCTCCCAGTCCCACGATTCATTTCACTCTATTTTTATTAAAATATCTTAGCATAAATTTTATATATTTTAATCCTTCCAATTCATTTCATTCTCTCACTAACACCCTTTAATTTCCAACACACCTTAATAAACTTGAAAGCCTTCCGGCCTAAACAAAAAAATTGGCATGCCTCATATATAGAGACGAGATAGGGTTTAGGGATACATGATGTCAAATGTGTATAAATAAACATAATGAATGGGGGGTATTCGTAAGAAATTGGGCAAAGTGGGTGATATTTTGATATATCATCATATATATATATGGTAATAATATGGAGGAGGGAGACCAATTCCAAACACTTAAGACACGTGGCCATTTCCCACTGCCTTCTAAGTTCTAAGGATACCCTGTCACCATCCTCATCCAATTTTGACGTTTACCCTTTGCCTCTCACTCTCTAATCACTCTTCTCTTATCTGTGTATTAACAATTTTACAATCCAACTCACCCAATCACATTATGCCAATTCTTTCATGTCCATTCATGCTTTTGTCCTTTCCCTCACTTTGATTCCACAAATTAAAACTACTCATCTTACCATGGTACTTATGTTTCATCATACAAGATTCTAACTAGTGTTCCTTTTAATCAGACGTTATATTTTTAACTATCTTGATTTAAAGATTTTTTGAGTTGAGATGTCTTATAATAAAAATAAATTTCTCTTAACAAATATTTCTAACAAAATTCAAAATTTAAATTTTTTCTATAGATTTAAATATCTATCATTTTAACCAATCACTTTTTAGACTAACCAATGTGTCTTTTTTTAGGCGTTTTGTTTTGTCCTATGAGTCAAAATTTTCAAAAGTCATCTTTGTAGTCTTAAAAGCATTGTTGTTCCGCTATTTTGGGTGAAGCTCGTACTAATACTATCGTACTAATTTTGGGATGTTACACAGAGGACTTGCGCAACCCTTGTCTATCTCTCTCTCATACTTTGTTCTTCTGAGTTTTTGCTGGAATTTTGCTGAACTTTAATCAATCAACTAAGCTGGAATCTAGAATAATTGCATACACAGGTTACCAATTATTCTCTCTCTTTAATTTCACAGTATAAATTTTTAGCACACCGACGACATTTTCTTCCATTAATTCTCTTTTGGAAGGTGGTGTTTTGTTTTTGTTTTCCTCATAATATCTATATATCAGTCAAAACTCAAAAAGCCATCTTTGAAATCTTGAAAGCATTAGTACCGTTCTGCTTTTTTGGAATTGGACGATATATAGCCATACAGGTGAAAAAGTGAAAACTGAAAAGGATAACTCAAATCAATTACCCTAAATTACACACCTTAATTATGTTAAGAATCACTCCAAAGTGATTGATTTGCGTCAAACCACTTTTTTTTTTTGATATAACGTCAAACCAATTTTAAAAAAGAAAACACACATCTTGCCACGTGTTTTAATGATAAAAAATCCATTCTCTATCAGGATTTTTCAATCTTATTCATCATGTCGTATTGTCACTCTTCTAATCTAAACCTTAATTAATTAAAGGGAAAATTACACTTTACTCTCTTAAACCATCACTCTATTTTACGTAACTCCCTAATGATTGAAATATGTCACTTAATCCTATTTAACCAAAAAAAAATTAGAAGAGTTAAGTTGAACGGAGGAACTATTTTCTTCCCCCAAACTCAACTTTTGGGTGTCTATCACATTTTGGATTAGCTTTTATCTGATGATAATTGTTTCCCGCAAAAGTATATTGTTCTTAATGTTATTATTTCTTCTCCTTAAAGTTTTCTCATCACTCTTCACAGATGATGCATCAGTTTTTGCAACTTTAATTCCCATTATTATGGCTTTTGTTGAGAAGAAAAACATCTTTTAAAATATTGGATTCTTTATTTTATATAACTGAGCTACATAGTTTTCCCTTTCTTTTCTTTTTTTATTTTCCTCCTAATTAACTCAAATCTCCAATACCCACTAAACTCTGTCTCCAAGCTTTTCAACACCCAATTCCTAATTCTTCATTTTCTTTCCTTCCTCCTCTCCTTCTAGCTAGGTTGTAGGGTTACTCTTGGAATCATCATCAGTTTCTATGACAATTCCAAATAGTGAAACAGCTGCCTCTATCTGTTAAAGTTAACTCTTATCATTTTTCTCTTTTGTAAATATGGTGAAAGTGTTGTATTTTTAGGGTCTTAAGTGATCGATATAGGACAATAGTTTAAGGGGATGAAGTGTAGTTTCCCTTAATTAAAACTTAAACATAACCGCGCCCTTCACTATTCAACTTGTGAGACTAAAATGCTGGTTATTTTCAAAGGCACAAGAAGCTAGGTAAATTATATTAGGCCAGTCAATCAATCATAAGTGGGATTAGTGATAATCATAAAAGAAAACCGACATACAATAAAGAAACAGAATTGTTTACTAAAAAGAAAAAAAAAGAAAGAAGAGTGCCAATTCAACCAACCTCCCCGCTCCTACTCCTATCATTCTCCCAAAGAGGCTACACACCAACTCCACCATCAAAAGTAAAAGCAACGAAACTTCAATTTTCTTTTTTTAAACTTAGAAAACCGTCACCATCTTCCACATGGTGACAAGAGAGACAAACCCAAGTTTGGAGGCTGTGGGGTCTCGTTAGGAAGCAGAAAGAAAACAAAGGAGCGTGTGAAGACAAAAGTTGAAAGGAGAACAATAAATCAAAGAGAATTCCTAGCATCCTAAGAAGTTTTCAAAGAAAAAAAAAGAAGCTTTATTGCAATAATGCCAATGGCTCCTCTGCTTCTGTCATCTGTATAAAGAAATCTTCACTCAGATATCATATCATCACCAACCAACCAAAATCCACAACCCCATCAGACACACACCTCTACATTCTCTTCTCTTCTCTTATGTTCTTCTCTTCTCTTGTTTTAGAGTCAGAAATTAACCTAACCCATCAATAAAAATCTCATTTTTATATTCACACTTGCATCAATAATGCTGCTAAGAAGCTCCATTGTTAACACCAAGAAGTTCTTCCAGAAGACTCTTAATAACTTCAAGTCTATGTTCTCTCCAGGCTATGAGAGGCTTCCCAAAACACCAAACCACCACCACCACCACCACAGCCAATTTTCTTATTCTTTGGCTCTACCTGCAGCCATGGACATGGACATGAACAGCCACAACCACAACAACCCAAGTTATGAAGACTTGGAAAAATTCTATGATAGTTTCACTCAACAATGGGATTCACAAAATGACAAGGCTAGGAAAGGAAGCAGCAATAAGAAGAAGACTGTGTTGTTGTCATCATCATCTCCAACAAGGCAGGAAGCAGAGGTGTATGATAGAAGGCTGGTCAGTGCAAGCCCTGTGCAAAACAAGAAGGAGAAGAAGAATGATCAGATTCAGGTGGAGAAAAGAGAGGAAAATGCCAATCAAAACAACAAGAGGATGATGATGATGATAAGCCACCATCAAAGAGGAAAAGAGAGGAATTGGATAGTGGAGAAGAAGCTGAGGGAATTGGAGATGTTGGATAAAGGGAATGTGGATCATGTGATGGACATTGAAGAGGTTCTTCATTACTATTCTAGACTCACTTGCCCTGCATATCTTGAGATTGTTGAGAAATTCTTCACGGAAATGTATTCAGAGTTTTTTGGTCTGCCTCCACCACCACCTGCTACTAATGCTTCACCTAGCAGTGTTAAGTCTAGGTTGAAACATAGATCAATGAGGTCATAGCTTTAGGCTTGCCTTCTCTTCTGTTTCTGAATCATACCCTTTCACAGTCATGATTTTTAACATTTGGTTTCTTAGTTGATTTGATGCTCTCTGTTTATTGACCTTTGTCTTCATGGATGGTGTGTCTAAATAATTTAAACACATTTTGTTCAATTATTCCATTGATCAATCAATGTGACATGAGTGACATACACTTGAAAAAGAATTACAGTTGAGTGTGTGTGTGTATTGATATTGGCATATTGCTCTCTTATTATTATGATTATTTTTCTAAAAAATTGTGGCTGGGGTTGTGAAATTGAAGAATTTTATAAGTTTGCTCAAATTCAGCAGCAATCAATGGGGAAGGTAGTTGAGGAAAGCTTGATGGAGCTTTCGTTTTGCTTTTCTTTTCCTCAACAATAATAATTGTAATAAAGTTTTCATGAGATGATACTTTGATATATGTAAATTCTAAATAAATGAGGCAGGTAGAACCAAATACAGCATTGTGTAGAGGATAAGCACAAGCAAACAAGAAGGTAATGATTGCTATTATGAGACCTATATATATCCACTTGGTTGATTTGTTCAACTTGTAAATCTTTCCCTTTAATTTCTATCAGAAAATCATTTGTGTGGTGGGAGGGTTCAATCCATCACCCGCTGCATGTATGTGATCAACAAGTTTCACCGTTTAGGGCTTACCACTCTGCTCATACTTCCTACATGGACATTTAACTTTGGAACATCTTCAAAGTCGAAGGATTTCTCTTGGGCGCTTCATTCTTCGGATCAACCCGGTATGGTTTTAGTCTCTACTCCACTTGATTGTACGAACTATCTTCCCTGGAGCACCGCGATGAAGATTGCCTTAGGTTCGAAAGAGAAGATGGGATTTGTCGATGGAACTTTGAAGATGCCTGATGATGATGATGGTTCTAAGGCCTGGAAGAAGGCAGATCAGATGATAATGTCCTGGTTGCTTAACTCCATTACCAAAAGTATGCGAGAATCGTTTCTTTATTTTCCTTCCTCTCATGCGATTTGGTCTGAGCTCGAGCGCCGTTTTGGAGTGACGAGTGGTCCTCGGTTGCTGCAGATTCAGCGCGAGATGTACAAGATTAAACAAGGTAATGACTCTGTTACTGTGTATTACAGTAGATTGCATAAATGCTGGGATGAATTAGCTCGTCTTCAGCCTCCTCCTCTCTGTACTTGTGATGCTAAGCAAAAGATGATTGACTTGGAATCTTCAAGAAGATTAGGTCAGTTCTTGATTGGCCTTAATGAGTCTTTTGATGGATTAAGTAATCAGATCACTAATATGGAGCCATTGCCGGATGTGGCAAAGGCATATGCAATGGCGATTCGTAGTGAGCAAGAACGTCTTGCTAAGACTTCCTTTGGTACTGATATTTCTGAGATTGGTGCTGCTATACCAAAAATTTCGAAACAGACTGGAGATTGGAAGAAGAATAAAGAATTAAAGAAACATTTAGTTTGTGAACATTGTCATGCTACTGGACATTCTAAGGATACATGCTTCAAGCTTATTGGATATCCGGAATGGTTTACTGAAATGAAGAAGACAGGGCAAAGCAAGAAGCAGGTGGCTAATCTTGCTGAGTCTTCGACTGATGCTGTGAAAGATGCTTTTACTCCTGAACTGTCTGCCATGATATCTCAGTTCATGAAGAATGAGTTTTCAAAAATGGCTAAAGATAAAAATGTTTCTGAAGAGTATGCAAGCTTTGCTACTCTAGGAGAATTTGCAGGTACTATTTCCATATCTCATTTTACTCCTAATGATGTATGGATAATAGATACAGGAGCTTCTTGTCATATTTGTTTTGAAGAACGTTTGTTACATGATATTCAGTTTTTACGTAGACCAATTTTAGTGCACTTGCCTAATGGTGTGAAGTTGTCTGCTGTCAAAACTGGAAAGGTGTATATTAATGCTGATTTAATTTTACAGCATGTATTGCTTATTCCATCATTCAAGTATAACTTGTTATCAGTCAAAAGGATAATTACAGATGATATTTCTGTAATTTTTGACAAGTCCTCATGTGTTATACAGGACCAGAAGACTAAAAAAAGATTGGCGGCTGGAGAGTCAGTAGGAAATCTGTACTTTCTGAAACAATGTTGTTTACAAGAGTCAGTTTGTAATTTTGTTTCAAATTTAGAGCATTCTAAATCAATAACTTGGCATAGGCGTCTAGGACATGCTCCATTACATGTGCTTAGACATACATCTATACCTGTTAAAGGTGTTTTTGATTCATGTACTACTTGTCACAAAGCCAAGCAGCAGAGATTGTCATTTCCTTCTAGTTTTTCACGGGCTAGTAGTTCTTTTGATTTGATTCATGTTGACTTGTGGGGTCCTTATAGACATAAAAGCTTCAGTAATGATAGTTATTTTTTGACTATTGTTGATGATTGTACACGAGCTACTTGGACTTTGTTGATTAGTGATAAGTCTCAAGTTTTTCAAAAATTTATAGCTTTCTTTTCTATGATTCAAACTCAGTTTGATAAGAAAATTAAAGTAGTACGAAGTGATAATGGTACTGAGTTTGTGAATAAAAGAATGACAGAATTTTTAAGTAAAAAAGGGGTTCTGCATCAGAAATCTTGCCCTTATACTCCGCAGCAGAATGGCGTAGTGGAGAGAAAACATAAGCATCTTCTTCAGGTTGCTCGTGCCTTGATTTTTCAATCTGGTTTGCCAATCAAGTTTTGGGGAGATAGTATTTTGACTGCTACTTACATCATCAACAGATTGCCTTCAGCTGTCCTGAATTGGAAGTCTCCATATGAACTTTTATATGGTAAGCTTCCTAATTTTGATAGAATGAAATGTTTTGGCTGCTTGTGTTTTGCTTCCAATACTTTTCCTCAAAAAGATAAGTTTGCTCCAAGGGCTTTTAAGTGTGTTTTGTTAGGATATGCTGCTGTTCAGAAGGCGTATAAGGTGTATAATATTGAAGAAGATAAAGTTTTTGTTACCCGTGACATTATATTCCATGAGAATGAGTTTCCTTTCTTGAATACCAAAAATTCAGAAGACTGTCCTACCCCATTTCCTATTTTAGATTCAAATGATTATTCCTTACAAAAAAAGCCAGATATATTTCCTAATACAGAAATATTACCAAATTCTAGTATTGATAACTTTCCTAATACAGAAATGTTACCAAATTCTAGTATTTTTCCTATTTCACAGATTCCATCCAATATTTCGGATTCTCCCTCTCAGAATACTACAATATTACCTGATATATCTTCCTCTTCTCATTTACAGCCATTAAATACTCCCCAAATTCCTTCCCAAAATCCAACCAGAAATTCTTCCAGAATCACTAAACCTCCTAAATACCTTGATGATTATATTTGTAATACCATTACTGACTCTGAAAATTCTTATTCTCTTGCCAAGTTTACTCTTTCCCCAGATTATGCAGCTTTTATGGTTAATGTTAGCAACTTAAAAGAGCCTCATTCTTACCGAGAGGCTGTCAAATACCCTGAGTGGTGTACAGCCATGGAAAAAGAACTTCAAGCCTTAGAAGCTAATGATACTTGGGAAATTACTCAGTTACCAGAAGGGAAGCAAGCGATTGGGTCTAAATGGGTTTTCAAGGTGAAAATGAATCCTGACGGTACAGTGGAAAGGTATAAAGCAAGATTGGTGGCCAAGGGTTATAACCAGATTGAAGGGATTGATTATTTTGATAGCTATTCTCCGGTTGCTAAACAGGTAACTGTTAGACTTGTTTTAGCAATTAGTACTGCTAAGGGTTGGCCAATTCACCAATTAGATATAAATAATGCTTTCTTACACGGTTTTTTGCATGAAGAAGTTTATCTCAAACCACCTCAGGGGTATGACAAGGTGAAAGGCAATGAAGTATGTAGATTAAAAAGGTCTTTATATGGTTTGAAGCAAGCTTCAAGGGAGTGGAATTCTGAGTTTACAACTCAGTTGCTTAAGTATGGATTTAGTCAGTCACCAAATGATCATTGTTTGTTCATTTTGAAGACTGATACTGCTTTTACAATTCTTCTAGTCTATGTTGATGATGTTTTATTGACAGGGAGTTGTTCTAAGACTATTCAGCAAATCAAGCTATTTCTGGATACTATTTTTACCATCAAAGATCTGGGGTTTGCCAAATATTTTTTGGGAATTGAAATAGCACGATCTACTGAAGGAACTTTTATTTCTCAAAAGAAATATATTAATGATATAGTGACTGCTACTGGTTTGTTAGATGCAAAACCAGCAGCTTTGCCAATGCAGAGAGGACATAAATTTGCAGAAGATGCTCCACTTCTCAAAGACCCAGAACCCTATAGACGTTTGGTTGGAAGACTCCTTTATTTGAATATGACAAGGCCTGATATTTCTTATCCAGTGCAGCAGCTAAGCCAGCATGTAGCAGCCCCAAATACTTCACATTGGGAGAGTGCTTTACATATTGTAAAGTACTTGAAAGGTACTTCAGCTTTGGGATTGTTTTATAAAAGTTCTAATGATTTTTCTCTCATGGCATACAGTGATTCTGACTGGGCATCCTGTCCAGTTTCAAGGAGGTCGATTTCTGGGTATTGTGTGATGTTAGGAGGATCTCTCATATCATGGAAATCGAAGAAACAGTTGACAGTTTCTAGATCTTCATGTGAGGCGGAGTATAGAAGCATGGCATCTTGTGTAAATGAGCTTGTTTGGGTTACTTACTTGTTAAAGGATCTTAGTATTGATTTCAATACTTCTATACCTTTTTATTGTGACAACAAATCAGCATTGCATATTGCCTCTAATCCAGTCTTTCATGAAAGGACAAAACATATTGATATTGATTGTCATATAGTGAGGCAAAGATATAAAGAAGGTTTCATCAGATTGCAGCATATTTCTACTCAACTTCAACTAGCTGATATTTTGACAAAATCATTATCTCAGCCACAGTTTTCTTTCATTACATCCAAGTTGGGAGTTGTCTTAGACCCCTCTCAACTTGAGGGGGGATGAAGAGATATTAGTATTAGTTAGTTTTCAACTGTATTTGTTATTTTTAGTTAAATGACAGCTGTATTAGTTAGGATTTTAGTTACAATCCAGCNTTCTTTTCAGCAAGAGACATCTTGGCAATAGAGTCCGCACACACATTGCCCTCTCTATAAATGTGAGTGATGCTAGAAAGCAACACAGTGAGGTCTGACCTGTAAGATATGATTAGAGGGTACAGATGATGTGAAGAAGATAGATTATCATCCAAAATAAGTCTGATAGCAAGCTCAGAATCAGATTCAACTAAAATGTTGTTAAACCCATTGCTAATGCATAAAGATAAGCCTAGTTTAATGCCCCAGATTTCTGCTAAAAGACAACTGCCATAGCCCAGGAATTTAGAAAACCCAGCAACCCAATTCCCCAAATGATCCCTGATAAGGCCACCGGTTGCAGCCATCCTAGAAGAGGGGTTGAAAGCTCCATCAGTATTAAAAAATTTGAGCTTATTTGGAGGGGGAGGATACCATCTAATATGGTAATGTCCAACATAATATGTACGTTGAGTTATAAAGATGATTCGTTTGACATTTCATAACTAAAAAACTTAATTTTAAGAATACTTTTTCTATAAAAATTAATTTATTGCATAAAAATACCAAAACAAAAAAAAAAGATTTATTTTTTTAAAAAAATAATTTTTTTGCTTAAAAATACTAAAACCAAACATACTAACACAAAAAGCACACTTTTTGAGTTTTTTTTTTTTTTACGACTTTAGATTTCTTTCAGAAAGTATTATAGTTCCCCTTTGACAGAATATGGGTATTTACTATTGCAATGTGATAGGGCCATTCTCTTGATGGGCCGAAAAAATGGGCCTGGGTCTTTACATGGGCTGAATAGAAGCGCATAATTAAGGTCATACCACATGATTGAGATTATGACGGTATTTTCTCGTTTGACACTTAGTATGGCTATGGGCCTATGGACCAATATGTTTAATTAGTATCATCGATCATTGACATTTATGCTATGCTTAATTATATTGGGCCATGCCCATGCTGCTATGATGTTAGTAGAATAGAAGAAATAGAAAGGTGAAACAACCATGACAATATGTACAAATAAGTAAAGAATACAAAGCAGAGTTTAATTTAGACTTTGCAAATTGCTATGTACCTCAATGCTCAAGTCGGTAGAGTTCTTAAAATCAAACATAGAGAGTACTTATTAGAAGATGTGGCTTTGATAATTGAAGGTTTTGGAGACATTTTTTTATATAGAGAATTATGAAAAGAGGATAGGTTCTTGTTAATGTGCGACAAATGTGAAAATGCGTGTATAGTAGATACTAGATACTAGATACTAGATATGCAGAGAGATCATGTAGATGACAGTGAAGTCAGAATTTATGAAGAATGAGAAGGTAAGAACGAGAAGACAAGTCCAATTAAGAAAGAAAGTAAAAATGGGGAAAGATTAATTAAGTACAGAATAATCTGTGGTTGAAGATACATTCCATTCGTATCCATATATAATCCCACATTCACAGAGATGCACTCTTTTACTACTCTGTTTTTGAATATGCAATTATAGTACTGTATGTTGTAATCATTATTTATATAATTAGTAGTAATAACCCAAATGTACTTTGACATTAACCTCTCTGCCTTCTAAAATTATTGGACCTTTTATATATACAAGCTCTAATTCGTGGTTCCTACAAATTGAATGTTGGGATATATATTAATTAAATATCAGAAATGAATTAAGAGCAATTAGTGAAATATATATAGATATTGTTGACCAGTTAAATGTTGTTGTACGTAATGATTGATGATGGTCCAAATTCTCCACGCTAGCTATATACTTAAAACCCCGTAATTAAGGGTTACATCTTTTTCACAGCAGTTGTGCCAAAATCCGTCACATCCATCGATCCATTTGATTATCTTCTAGATACAAAAACCCCCCAAATCTTTCACGTAACTTTGGTCATTTAATTCAATATTGTACTGCATACTTTTTTATGTTTCAAACCCCCGTTTGTTGAAATTGTAATAGAGACATTTAGTAATATATATGTATATATATCCGTGTCGTTTGGTAATATATATGTACATAAAGAGGAAAATGGAAGGTGATGATGGTGAGTTTTCACGAAAGTGGAAAGTGCAAGTTCTGTGGAATGGGTGAATGGTAGAGCTTTGGAATCCCATAACATGTGTGTGGGTGTGTATACGCAAATGATTGAACAAGACAAGTTGTAAGTGGTGGTCCAAAGTTGAAGAATAAGGGAGGATATATCCCTGGCTGATACCTATCTACAACAAGTGTACAAACATGTCAAGTACCCATCTACAAATTCCTTTGATTCTCATTCATGACCTCACTTTCTCTATACTGAACAGCCAGCTAGCTCTTCATCATATATATATATATAGTAAATATCAAACAAAATAAACATTTAAATTAGTTTATGAAAGATCCATAAGTTAATAACTTCATTTCTTACAAGTCTATTTTACATTTCTTAACCTCTAAAAATCATTTGAATCAATACATTTTAATCGTTATCCATCTTATAACTTATATATAAGTTAATCCCTATTAAATAGGTATAACTGTATAAGGGACTAAATTATATTATTTACATAACTTTCAAAGACAAAAATATGTAAAATAGAGTCTCTGATTAATATAAAATAAACACGCACGTACACGTGCAATATATCTCTCTCTCTCTATATATATATATGTATAAGTATTGCTTCTGACCACTCATCATGTTCACCATCTCACGCATTCCCGCCTGCATGTCTTGCCCTTTTCATCGACGTAATAAAGTGATAGATCGTGCTCACACACACGCAAATATATATACCTTCCTTAGCTAACCACCTCCCTCAGTTTTCCATGTTGTTTCTCCATTGAGCAAATATCTCACACCACTAATATTAATTCACTAGATTTTTGCTCTTAACGCTAACAAATGAAAACCTAGATCCTAACTAGATAACTAAGGGAGCTATAGGGACAACTCTAATATTATAGCCACGATTATTTTATGGTTTTCTGTAGTTACTTAGGCATCCCTACTTCTCTTCCACAAATGAATTGAAGTAACCTTTGTCACATCCATATATCAAACTCACACACATGTTAATTACGTCCCCCACCTTCTCAGTCATAATTGGTCTATATGTGTATATATATATATATCAGACTTTAGATTTTAACCTTGAGCTTGAAAGTGAAACATATCGAGGTATATATATATACACATGTTGGCATCATGGTATAAGTTGTAAGACTGAAGCATGCATTATTTGCTGCTACAGAGAAAAGTTAGGCAAGCGTTGATGCGCTCTCTTCAATCTATAAACTAATCAACGTCAAATGTATATATATATATATGGTCCAGTGGAATAATTGATAACAATGTGTAATACCCAATTATACGGTCATTACCATAAATTAAATTTCTTGGACCACGTGGGTGTGAAGGCAGCAAATTATATTATATTATATATATGGTCCATGGTCCATATAGTCCATTGTAGATTGATCACGAGCATAACCATGTGTGCACCCATGTGTACGTTCAAATTCAATAGCAAGCTTAACAGGGTTTAAAGATGTTAATGTTTCATACACCCGCGCGCTATCACTCATTTTCGTCAGGACCATATATTTTATTTCTACTATTTATACTTTATAATTGTAGGGCATGCCCTTTTCACATTTGCCCTCAAATGCCTCTCATAGGCTGCTAGAGTCTTCTCACCATGGAAGCATGTCTGTTAAAGTATAGGTCAAATAAATTATATAAATTATCGCATATGGACCATTCATTTGGATGATCACATATTTGGTCATCCAAATAAATGGTCCAAACGAGATAATTTACATACTTCACACTAAGTCACTAACTATATATAATTTAGCAAATCCATTTCCTCTCACCACAAGTTACAAGTTAACTAACTTCACCACATTGGATTTTTAAATGAATAGAGAAATTGGCAATCTCACTCATTAAGTTATTTTTTTGAGTTGGTTCACTAAAATATATTCAACATGCTATCATTTTCATTTTCTCAATTTTCAGTTTTTATGAGTTGAACAAAAAATTATTACATCAGATAATATCATGATTTAAATACAACATAATATAAATATTAGATGATAAAGCTAATTAAAATAACTAAATAATGAATTGTCTAATTGTCTCAAACAGTCAAACTATACATATCTCAAATTATATATTTTTACAAAACGTTCCATCATTAGTCCTAATTAATCCAAAGATATGGGACTAATTCTACACTTGACTCAAATATGTAATACCAAATTTGTAAATATATATATACATATATACGAGGCCAATTCTACATCTGATGACACAATAAAGATATAAAATCAAAAGTGCAACAAAAATAGATACAAGATAAAATTGAAAATTGAGCACAAGATGTGGAACCAAATTTTCATTTTGGCCAATCATTTTTTTTACATGTATAAAAAATAAAAATCGTTGATATTAGTAATATTAGAGTATTAAAATATTGATTTTGGTTTTAATTTATCATTTGTGTTTTGTTAAGTATATAAACTAACAATATTTTTGGAGTTAGTATCTTTTTCAATTGATCTAAAACTTAAATGACTAAACCTAAGTCATAAGTTAAAGGGTCCTTCTAATATGTGCCCTTAGGGCACATGTTAAGATTTCTTTTGATTGGTCAAGTGAGTTTT